>JAQFYZ010001619.1:0-22089 GCA_034695085.1 Cylindroiulus punctatus
CAGGAGGAAGAAATCAATAAGCGGAATCCCTCTGACTGGCTGTCAGAATTTGTCATTTCTCGTTGAGCCGACTATAGTCTCGACAACCCTGATGGAAAGAGTGGTACATGTATACGGTCACTGTGCTGTTGTCACTATCAATTGTAACCAATAGTGTTTTTTGGAAAATTGATATCAGTCTGCTTAGTGGTATCATCACTATTGGTAGCATTTTTAACTGAAAAACAGGCTGCAGGGTAATGCTACTAAATCTTAATAAACTTTACTACTCACATTACACTGAATAATGCAGACTACATATATCCTGAATATCCTGATACACGCCCACGAGTGTGCATCCATTGCATACCAAGTACATTAGATCTCAAAACTGCAATAGATTGCAGCGCCACAGCGCCATCGATGGTGCATACTGAAATGCCACCTAGTGGGCATGGTATCCATAGTGATATTCGTTGTAACAACTATAAAATTTCGCACTGATATATATGACGGTATATATATGATATATATGATTATATGACGGTTATGATTCTTGTGAATATCATTACTGCCACTATATTTTTAGTTAATTAGCAATAATTTATTAAACACTACACAAGAGGTGCCTAATAGGTTCCATGAGACGTTTTTTCATGCCAAAGGTGTTGGATTGAACATATTTCTTCATAGTTAGCTTGAAAATACGTTTTGAAGGTTTAGAAGTCAACGAAGTTGTTATTTACATAGGCGTAACTATGCAGGGAACTGGGTGTTGGATCTTCCCCAGAGGATTGAAGGATTCAAAGATATCAATTTGATGAATGAATAAGAAATCACATTGTAATGCAAAAAAGAACTAAATAACAAAAAGCATAATAAGAAAAAGTAAAATAACAATAAAGAAGAAAAATAGAATGGACTTACATTTTCAGATCACCCCCAGAGCTGCAGATCACTTCCCAGAACAATATGGAACCTCTAAAGGTTTTTACGGTGTAGCAGCCTATTGAACATCTAGAGCAGACCCAGCAAAAATTGTATACTTACGAACATTATGAGATTTCAATGTTCATTTATAATCTTTCCACCAGGGAAGGTTAGATGGTTTGACGATTGGTCTCTACAAGGCATAGTTTGTTTGTGCCACCTGCTGCTCAACCAGTTTGAATCAGTTATCTTTGATATGCAGCAATAATGCAAGTCAAAAGTCAAGAGATCTATAACGACGCTCTCGTCCAATGCCGGCTGGAGAGTATGTAATAATGAAGGCAAATGAACTCATCGATGTTGGTTAGGCCGAGTGGAGAAATTTCAAGTACATGTGTACTTAGTTAATAATTCACTTTGAGGAAGTATGACGTTTTCAGGGAGAGATCTCCCATCTGTGTCTATCTTTCCCAAAGCTCACTCGAAGTCCAACAATACGTTTCTCCTCCCTATTATTTCTCTCTTCTCTGTGGCTTTGTATGTGGACCGCGCGCAGGATTTCGTACATATATGCGATGAAAAAGACATGACTTTCAAGTTTCAGGTAAGTGACATGACGTTCTTTTTTCGTTTTTGTCAACACGTGGAAAAAAGAAACGGACAGTCATCATTGTAGAATTAGGAAGCATGACCGGAAGGAGGCCACCTGAAAAATACCGTGTGACACTTATGAACTTAACGGGTATAAAACCAGTGAAATTCGTCAGGAATTAAGCGGTAAAAGGATGTCAGTTTAACGGTAATATAGCGTTCGCTGACAACTATGCAGAAGGACATGGTTGTTCATGAAAGTTCAAAAGGACTGCTTACAATATTACAAAAAGCTGGGTAATATGGAACCTCTAGAGGTTCTCCCAAATACCTTCACAGACTTCAAAACCTTCAAAACGGATTTAAATGGCATCTTTTTTAACTCACCTTGACGAATTAGGTTCAATAAAATATTTACATGACCCTTTGACATGAAAACGTTTCATGGAACCTTAACACACAAAAGTTATACAGCTATGCATTAAAACGTTAAACAATGTCAGCATTTGACTGAATATCAGTTATTTTGTCCTATCCTATTGCCAACGTACAGTAGAAATCGTTTAAAACGACATCGGTTATAGTGACGAACCGTGTGTACATGTAGCATCCAAACGTTCTTTAAGTTTGGCTTTGTATGTAAAATCCAATCCATGTAACCCATGTAAAAATCTTGGTTATAGCGACATCGCTATAGCGACGCAACATCTGTTTTGCGAAATTAGAACTACAATTGGAAACACATGTACAGGTTGTTTACCAAGGATGAAGTAAGTGTTTTGTAAATTGTTGTGGTGTATGTTGTTAGAGTTTGCTTATCTTTTTTATTTAATTTAATTTAAATTCAAACCACCATCTCTCACATCAACCAGACATCAAACCAGTATCTCTCACAAAGTCATAGTTTGAATTGGAATTTTACGGCAGATGACGATACTGAGTCCTAGATTTACCAGAGGTTGGGCATAGGCGATGTAATTGGCTATTGGTTGATGGCTACACGTGACCTATAGGCGCCATCTTGATGCCATCTATAACAAGGCCGGCCAAGAGATCTATAGGGAGAACTCAAAGTTGGTCAGAGGTTTTTTGATTCGGCCTAAGGCCCGCCTAACACATAAATGTTTTTGCCAATGCACCAACATCATGCCGGGATCTGATTCCGCACATCAGCATCAGCACAGAGTAGAAGTGGGTGTCCCATACATCCTTTAATTAGTAACTTGAAACAGTATGTGGGAGTCATGATCGAGCACCAAGGTCTGGCTTCACTGGTCAAGACTATATGTGCAGATTTCTAGCCCAGTGGAAAGGTGACGACAAATTGATGTCTTGCAACGTACATCATCCTGGTGGTTGCGCCTATCGCCAAGGCGCCAAGTTCAAAGATGCTATATTCAAAAAATAAGAAAGTTGTTGCTTAATTAGTACTTGCCTGGTAAACGTTTGGCCCATTTCAATCGCTCGACCGCGATTTGGATTTGATTTCAAATTTAACTCCTCAAATTCGTGGTGCTCCCTAAGTGAAAATTCCCTTAAGGTCCCATAGAAAAATGTAATGAGACCAATGGAATTAATGTGACCTGCTTAACGTTTATGTGAATAATGAGACCCAATAAGACAAATATATGGGATATTATGGGATCCGTTCCATAATCATGGGATATTAGATCGTTCCATCAGTAAAAATTTGACTATAAATGACAATGACCTAAAATTTGGCCAGTTTCCAAAACTGCAGATAACGCATCATTGCTTTAAACTTAACCCTTAGGTCACCCTACTTGCTATCTAAAAAATTGATCTCTATTTCCTGTGACCTGAAATGTCTTAAGTTTGCCAAAACATGCAAAATTCCTAATTTTACAGAAACAAATTGCTGGCCAAAAGGATTATTTATGGATTTATTCAATTGTGGTCATTCCATATCCATGCTTCAGATTACTTTGCAATATAGTCATACGGTTTATGAATATCATAGTTCACAGTTATCATAATCTCTATTTGAGTGGTTATCATCTAGTCAATTCCAGGAAGTCTTCAGCGATTTACCATTAATTTCAATCACCATAACTTAAAAACAGATGGAATGTCACCTTCCTCACGTGTAAAATGCCTAGATAATAGCCAAAATTGAAATGCATGTAGGTTTATCGACTGTGTTAACGAAATAGGTTTAGGTTGTTACTTGACATTCTGACATTCTGAAAACATTCACAGGAGGCGTCACAAGCCATATCGTCACATCAAGTGAAATGGTGTGAAATAACTCCATTACATGAATACATTACCATGGTTCCATTTTTACACATTTTAAACCTTGGTAAGTACACAGTGTCAATTTAGTGTAATCAGCCTTTACTTTAGTAATGTTATGTGAGGTTTCAAAAGATTTAATCGTTCTGGTAACCGGTATGGATTTCAAAGTTAATTGAACAAATCTGCATAAATGGAGCATATAAAGCAGCGACTGGTCGTAGGGTCGATTTCAATTTTTTTCGCCAAAATTCATGATTTTTAATGGACATCCGATGATGGTTTTATGAAATATTGGTGCCATTTGAATTTTTAAATGGAGGTTAAGGGCGGGGAGGGGTGGACTGTTGCCGTCGTGAATGTTTCATCAATCGTTCCCCATAGGGATCATAAGCATTCCAACTTACATGATTTCTCAGTCTCTCACAATTTTTAATAATCTAGGTCGAAAGTTTTTTTTAATAAACATTGCATACTGATACGGGCTGAATAAGCATTCAAAACAGTTGAATTGAACTGATATGCAGCAAAGCATAGGTGAATATATCAGAAGGGTTGTTTCCCTGGCTTGAATTTGTAATTGTTAAGATTGTCAGGGTTCTCATATATTGTAGTAGGAGATTGTCAACACCTCCCATCATTCCTGTTTTGCTCTTTCCACTAAGAAAATCTCTGCTGGAGACCATTTTTTACGTTTCACCTGTCTACAACAGACGTTTTGAGAACCTCAACTAACACATGCTCGTAACACATATGCTCGTAAGAATCGCGTTGTTAGCAAACTGCTCTTTAAAGTGGGTGCTTAACGTGATGCCATATGTAAGCTCTAAGGTGCAGATTTCAGTGGTATTGAAATAATGGATTCTAAGTTTGCACCTATATTTCTAAGAAGACTTTGAAAGAATCTCTCCATTGGGAATTTTATTGTCAATACTACGATAGTTGATCGAGACTGCGAAGAAGATTTTTGTACAGGGTGGTTCTTTTGCTTGATAACCCAAATATTCTCATTGAACTTTTAAGTTTTATGTGCAGTTTTATGTGCTATGAATATTGACATGTACCTAGTATAAAGCACATTACTTGCATGTTGCAAAAACCAGCTGCCTATGTGCCTGGGCTATTATATATATATATATATATATATATATATATAGTAGCCCAGGTCTGTGTTTTTGTGTGTGTATTAGAGTTGAAAAAATCCTATGATCCAGGCCGGATTCGAACCAGCGTCCTTTCTGTGGTGCTCGGGTGATTAAGTGATCAGATAATCATGATTTAGTAAGTGTATTTAATTTGAGAAATTATGCTCAAAGTGGCTGTACGGTCACCATCCAAGTGCATTGACCTTCGTCACGTTTTGTGACAAAATAATCCATTTTGTTTGCACTTGCGCATTGATCACTGTTTATTTTGCATAATAAATTTCGACCTTTCGTCAAAAAAATATCTGCGTAAAGCAAAAGCAGTTTTCATCCCATGACACATGTTCACATTTCAATGTTCTGTTAGCATATTTAAGGTAGACGAGTTGGACAAAGCCACTGCAGAGGTGAATTCGTTATCGTGGATGTACTCGATGTTTGCAATCTTGCATTGCATTGGTGCAATTGGTGATTGCTTGATCGTTTTAATGTTTTAATATAAAATCGTTAAAACTTACCTTTGTGTGTCATACTTAACAATTCATCAAATTTATTACTGGTTACTACAGATGTTGACATTGACGGAGGAGAAATATTCAAGTCCATACTACGCCTTCCCCCCATGTCCTCCTGCCTCCAGTTTATTAAAAGATTCGTTTTTATGATGGAAGTGGTCGACCTTTCGCAATTTCAATTTTCCCGACTTTTTCCATTTTTGCTAGGAATGTTTTGATATGACTGGATTATCGTCAGTATAGCAATCATTGATTCATCCGTCCATACATTGATGCTATGAATGTCCATAACTTCAACTGTAATGACCACAAGGATTATTGATATTCTCATCTTGTGTATGGAAAAGTGCCTATATATGTGAGACGAGGGAGGGGTGGTCGAGCTCCTTGTCCAGGCCATTAAAGTAATGCTATCTGGCAAATGCATTACAACTCAAAGCTTTTAGCCATCTCTTGCATTTTCCGAAATTGTTGCCATATTTTTCCCCCGAACGGATGTATTTTGTGGTCGAAATAAACAGTGTGATCGAGGGATAATGCGTGAGGCCGAGCGAAATTTTCAAAGAAATAAATCGCTCAAGTGGTGAGGAGATTTGATCATACAGGGAGAGACATAACTGGTATTTCAAAATATGCATTGACCTCCCCTCATCCAAATACCGCAACGAAAAATACTGTAAATGAAGCAACCCTTATCCATGGCTTTTTTATTTGGTGGGAATTGTCTCTTTTTCACGCATGCTGAGGGGTGTTTAAAGCTGCAAGTTTTAATTTCCAGATGTCAACGAAATACAGTTTTTGAATTCACAAAACTGTTGTTGTTACTCAGTAGAAGGAACCTAGCGTGCAAATAACTGAATAAATGCACATTTCATTTTAACAAAACGTTGACCTGAACCGTACCTTTCCTTATATTGAATTTGACTTTCAAAACAAGTGCAAATTCACTTCAACAGCCTTCAAAGTCTGACGGCACCAAATATTAAGGAAGTGTTTCAATGGTTGTAATTACAGTCGTGCATATATAAGCGTAAACTGTATATGCATGCATGTGATAAAAATTAAAGTTTTAAATCATGCAACTATGCTAGACTTTTATTGTTTAAAAAGTTACAACATAAACGGTTTTCATGAAGTTGTGGTGCACGTATAACTTTCATGTAATGATGTCGAGAATGATGACGAGAAAATGACGTTAAATGCTGAAAAGTGCTTAAAAACAACTGCTTTGACAGTTTTGGCCAAGAAATGAATATTGTTACGTTTGCACAGTTTACGTTAATGCAAAACATTTCCTCATTTATTTTGAATTGATGTCCCAAATTTATATTTCAATTATTCCAAAGGATAGCCTTAAGCTGCACGAAATTCAATTTTACAATGATGTTGGTGTCCACCCCATTGAGGTGAAAATTACCTTGAAAATACCAGAAAATGTATCAATTTGACAAACCAAGGATGTAAATAACTACTGAATTTGCTCACTTTTGTACATGATTGGGAGTGAACCATGAACCACACAGCTACCTGTTTTCTATAGCTGTTAATTTATACAGCTAGTGAGCTCTATGAATATGCATCACAAGTTCTGTTGCCAGTTACCTTCACAATGTTCTGTAATGTTATATTTCATAGTGTGCTTATGAAGCTCTATAAAGTAGCACATTGGAAAGTTTTGAACCTAATTGAAATCGCCCTTTAATTGGTCCCAATTTAAAACTTGTGCAGGTTAAAGTAACAAATGATAACGCGCAAATGAAATTTACATACGATGTACAGTTAATGATTTGCTAGCACTCAAATGTGATACATTCCAGGAAGATGGTCGTATGCAAAGCAATTCTGCTTGGGAGCGTTGTGGCATGGCAGACATGATGCTTCATGTAACGCATCCACGCATTGCAGTTGAACATATTCAAGTTGAAGTAAAAAATGCTTGCGCAAATTAATTATTAATGGTGGATCGTATGTGAATTCTGCTTGTAGGTCATATCTGTGGCATAAACCTATAACAATTTTTGGATTGAGACCAAAGGACTACATGCACATGTATTTGAGACTGACAATATAAGCTCACACCTATATCCTCTTTACCCATACTAAGCTTATTATGAATCACCCGATATATTATCAATTGCCTAAGCCAGATGGAATGCATATTAAGAAATAAATTCGGTGTTTGCCTATTTGAACATGGCAAAATTTCTATACATACAGAGTACCCAACCTTCTCGTAATGTACATGTATGCTTAAATGGAAACTCAGTCGAAATTGTCCTTAACTTTAAGCGTGTTTTGCGTCTAACCACTATATTGGATATACTGTACATGTACTCTTACAATTTTTATGCTGCTTCTGGCGGCGCTGTGCAACAAAAAGCTCTTAACTTTCTATGCACATGTTGCGAGCAAAGTGGACATCATCTAGCTCATATTTTACAGAGGCGAGCGGTCGTGATAAATCTTGCACTGGACTTTCCATTTCCTATCGTTTTAAAGCGCAGAAAGTGAAAAAATGGCCTAATCTGTGAACATTTTAAAAGTATTTTTGTTGTCCCAGCAGACACTGCCTGAATATTGTAGCGGTTTGAGAGATGGTCATATGATGTGGCCATCACGGCAATATTTTTCCATTTATGGCAGACATGTACGCGGATTTTCAAACGAAATCCCATCCGCTTCTGAAATCCTGCTCATTCACCTCAGCCGGAGAGACCGACATGTGCATTACGTCATAAATCATACACGAGAAAGCTTTCACTTCCTCGTCCAGGACCTTTCTAACCTCTTCATGGCGCCAGCGCCATGTTCCCACTCGGGCCTAACAAATATCCAATTCAAAAGTTTTAACTCTGCGTATATGTACACGTATGCCTCGTAAACAGAACGCCGCCATAGGATGTCGCTTTTGGCAAAAAAATTACGTTTAGCAGTTGTAATATTAATACCAATTATCAGCTTTTTTGTTATGCTTCATGTCCACTTGTAATTTGTTGGCTTACTTTTGGTCTTAAGTTGGCTTCCCTAATGCCTGTACCAAAGATTCCAAGCCTGCCTTACTGGAGCCTGACTTGAGCGCTAAACATGACTTGGCACCACAGCTGCTTAAATGTCTCCACTCCAGTGAGCTCCACAAGACCTCACAAGCGATTGATTTACATGTAGTCACATGTAAACCCTATTGGTCGGCACATTTGACCCAGTTCCATCACTTCTTGGTTTTACTATGGTTATTAGTATTATCGTCATTGATTTACTATGCGGTGCCCATCAGTAAGTTTTGGCTGTATTGCCAGTATTTGAAGCATTCTGTGCAAAAGTTTTCGACACAAGCTTCAATTTATCGCACATTGCTATGGTGGTTTGCTGAAGATAGCCTACATACATGTATATGGGAACTTACTCGACTGCCACTAGATGGCGACCCTTTCGCCACATACTCTGTGTACAGTCTGAAAGCCTGAGGGGAACCGAGGCGCACAGCCGAGCATACGCCTAGGGGCAAAGGTCAGCTGAGATGCAAATTGGTCACATTAGGAGGGAGAAGAAAGATCTGGAAGGATTGCGGACCGCCAGCTTAGAGGTATAAAACTAGGTCAAACCCCCAGAAACAGGGCCAGGTGAAGCCATCAGAGGGCCGCAAGTGCAGACTACTGCCACATTGCATGGCCAAACAACCAGATGACGAGGTCCTGCTGCATGGAAAATACAGATAGGGAGACCCGTCTAGCATCTGTGCCAAGGAGAAGATGACCAACATCGTAATGATGACGCTGTAATGCCACGGATGCGCCACAAGATACATGCAGGCTGATGCAGCCAAGGTAGCGCAATGAGGATGAAATGTGTCCGATGATGTCGTCCTTCTATGGTCACTATTTAGAACATCAGGACGTGTCACATCCTTCCGAGATTGACGTTATGTTTTGGTCACCTGAATCGTAGTTCGAAAAACGTTTGCATGAATGTGACATCATTTGGCGGTCGCTGTTATGTATGTGATGTCGTTTCCGTGTTACCTCACCAGTACAATCAATGTCCTTGAATTTGTTAGAAAAATAATTACGATGACAAGAGCCCTGAACATGTTTCCAAGTTATGTTTAATCTGATTTTGTCCACGTTTATCAACCAAACCCAAGTTAAAACTTTTAAAAAAGATGGAGGAAATTTAATATTTTTTTTTGCACCTTTTTTCATCACATGGATAAGATAACATTTTCTATTATGTGAAAATGCAAGTTTGCAAGATGGAAAGGGCGAACAAATATATTTTAATCTGAAAACAAAATGTATGCAATTAATGAATTGCGCATTTTCTATTTCATTTTGTTTTCAGATGATTTCGGATAAAATTATATTTGTTTCCAGTAGCTTTTCAATGGAGGATTTCAATACAAGATTCAATAGAATCAGTGCTCTTGGCAGCACGCTAACGATTAGATGTTTCATGCAAAACGAAATTTGCCTATGAGAGTTGCGATTCAGGTGACAAATGAGCACAATGTGGTTTTGTTCTACAAGTGACTGAGCGGTTAACGTGCTTGCCTCCGAATTATTTCACTGGTCAAAATATAAGGATTACGTTATGTATTCAATAAATGACGTCACAAGGTTGGAGAGCTTTCCTTATTTTTAAAAAAAATAATTTTTAAGATAAAATAGCAGTCAGCAGGACAACAAAAAAGTGACGTCTTAGCATCCTTTTGAGTTACCTTAGGGGGATACATCTTGCGTCCCCTACCCCTAGATCAGGTGTGTCAATTCCAAATGTTACCCCATCGTGGTGCGCAGGGCCACGTCTGCCCAAAATGTCACCATCAAGTGTCAGATCTTCAGGGCAATATGCAAACCGCGCTAATAGAGGGCGCCATAATCTGCCGTTGGCTAGAGTACATTGGACCTCTACCGTTGGCTGTACTGAATAGATTTCATCATGCTGAGGCTAGGCTGACACCAGTACATAGTGACCACTGCTATTGTGCAGGGACATAAATAACGAACATGGGCAAGAAACAAAAGAAGTACAGGTATATAGTAGCAGTTCAATTTCCAAACGTAATTCGAGCATATTAAATTGGAAGCTTAATACGCTATTCATAGTAAATTTAATTTGTATTTGAATTGTGCATTTTCTTCTCAGACCAACACAGCAGCCATGGTAGCAACTCCAGGAAATTCTGATACGTGACCAAATGTTTTCTGCAATGTATCCGAGAATTAACAACTGCGTGAATTCAACAATGAATAGTGCCGATAAGGCGCTGCAAAAATATTTCTTAGAATAATACGTAGAAGGCCACAATAGCTTGAGCGAATGCTTTTATTTAGTTTAGGTATATAACTTTTCTTTTGACATTTCAATTGAAGAGACATATCGTCAATCTAAAGATGTAAACTTAATTAATTTCGTAAGGTCAATTTCCAGAATGAACAATTATGGCGAGTATAAATACCATACTACTTGTATTATTTATTTATAGTGGTGGAATTATAAAGCAATTGGGTATATAGTTTAATGGTTTCTATTTTTTGTTCGTACTTATTGTAGATTTTATATTTTGTAGGATTTAATTTCCTTATGTTTTTCCTTTTTAAATCTTTGGTACATTTTTAACTTGGTGTTATTGTAGCAACTACTGTCAATGATAGAGCTTTTTACAATCTGGACTTATTTGTGTGCACAATTTCATCTTTCTAGGACATTGGTTAGTCGTGGGGGGAGGGAATGATTAAACAAAGATGTTCAATGTGCAAAAATCATATAGTGTGACAATGGCCTTGTCAAGCTGGCCGACAGACTTTAAATAAAAGGCTGTAATAATACCCTCAATGAGATGATATCCCTCTCCAAATGACATCTCGTTTAATTACAAACTTGGATTTGGAAGTATTTTTTATCAAAATTAGATGAAAACAATAGAAAACATTAGTGTATTTTAGCCCAAATTTTTATTTAAAAGATGACGATCTAGTACATGTGCGACTCAGCTTCCACACCTCTAGTCATCATATGTCATTATTTGGTCTATTTTATATCTTCAATGATCACTTAATACATTATTACACGAAGCCCCCAAACCTAAACTACACTCATCATCAACACTACTGTATTTAATAGCCTAGATCTTTATGTGTGTGTGTGTGTGTGTTTGTATCTCAGTATCTGTGACGTTCTGACGGCGGAAACTCGCGTTGAAAAAACTACTTGATCCAAGCCGGAATCGAACCAGCGCTATTTTTGAGTCCCCTGGATGAGTGAGTTTAAAGTTGTCGGTCACCAAGTTTCTAGGACTTGGGTGATCGAATCATCATCATAAACTTTCCTGATTATGTGTATCATTGTGATTCCTGACATCAAAGAATATCGAGAGCCCCAGTTGTAAGCTAACTTTTAGCGTCCATGGAAACAGTGAGCAGGTCAAACAATTTAACTGGCAAGACTTAGATAAATGCACCGAAACGTATACATCAAATATCAGCATGAAATTGACGCAGTGCCCGATTTGTATTGCGTTTATACCGTAAAAGAAGAAAACTCAAGCTTTTCAAATATCGCGCCTTCATAAACTAGTTCGAAATTTATCCGCTGGAGCAGTTACCATGGCATCGTCTTCTTCCACTGGTCGATAATGAAAGGTTTTACTCCGTGCAGTATGTACGAGGTAACGCTGCCTTAGAAAACGTAATGAAATCCAAGCTTTGAACTGATAAAGTGAATCAATAATTATTAATTTGACTATAATCAACATGACAATGTAAGGATATTGTTTGCGTCGTTCTCATAAGTTGGGCATACACACATTCGCAAAAATATGAAGTTATACATATATTTTTAATTTAGCTATATATATGATAAAAGCATAATTCAGCAGTATTTTGTTATGTTTAAATTTGCAAACGTCTGGTATTGTTCAGGAACAGTCATCCGATGATTAAATCCTTTTGCATGTACAATGTGCCTGGTAACATTTATGAACAAAAATTTCCTTTAGACAATTCATATTGTAGTCCATACACTACAGTTTACGTAAACTGAATGAGGCATTTAAAAGTAGGCATTGAAATACCTGGAAAAAGAGATTTAATTTTGATATTATGTTCTTGCTTTTATGGTGGACAGATTACGAAATCCAAAGATGTCCTACCTTTCGAACTCTTATGATGGTTTATTTTTAAATTGGGATGATGGATTTTTGTGATGAAGAAATTTCCGCTCCAACTGGAAATTCTTTCTTTTGCTTCCATTATGAATTTTTTTTAAAAGAAATTACATCTCCCCCAATTTGGTCTATTTATTATTTTTAGTGAACCAAAAAGAGGGTTTAACTTTTTGCTGCCTGGAGATTGCTGCTGGAAGATAGTTCCATTCAAAGGTGAATCTGGAAATATTTGCTTGGAGGTGGGCAGAATAACGCTTTAGGAGAAAGTTTAGAGAAACTGCATCGCAAATGATAAATAATATACCTAAACTAGAGCAAAAATAGCAATATTAACAATCATAGTCGGATCAAGATAGAATATGCTGGGATTTAATATAGTGGAATTCAATTAGAATTCAAATGAATGTTTGCAACAATTAATCTATAGTCCGTTCAAGGAAAGACTGTACTGGGCTTCAACCAATTAAAACGATTCAGTTTATGGATTTGTTTTTCGAGCCACATTTCATGTGCACATGCGCGTGTGAAGCATGAATGACATGCTTGTCATGCATGAATGCAAGAATGTCACAAAGCTGGCATGAATGACGGAAATGGTCTGACCAGATTACCTGCAAACATTCTTTTTAATTCTATTGGTCGATTTCAATTTCCCAGTTTATTCAGTATTTGATCGAACTATAGCACGGTCATTTCTGTCATTCATGCCAGGCTCGTGACGCGGGTTCACACGCGTATCATGAACGGGAAATGTGGCTGGAAAACCAAATCTATAAGCTGAATCGCTCTAATTGGTGCATGGGAGCGCAATATATTGTTTCCTTGATGCGACTATCGAGGACCTGTCCATCCGCAGAAGGAGTAAGATGAAAATATTTTTTTAAACCAGGGGTTCTTGGCACCTAATGAACATCCCTGCAAAAGATGTCAAGGTTTGGTGCCGAGATAAACAAGTGGCTCCGCCTGTTGGAAACCCAAGATGGTGGCCTATGGAGGGATGATATCTTCAATGGAGGATACCTGCAGACGTTTAATGTCTACTCCAGCTTTAATTTCTTGGTACATTCTTTTAAGTTATAGCGTAAGCTTATAACCAATGATCACCCTGTCACCGTGACCATCCTGTAAAAAAATACTAACCATGTACAGATGATCATGTAATCAGTTTGGAATTTACATTACATGATGATCTCTCTGTCTACATTTATTAAGCTGATTTGGTGTAAGCATGTTTGATGTTAGCCGAGCATGCCAAGCCTTATTTGAAGAAGCTATACAACATAAGTCAGGTTTGGCAAATCTTTGATGGTAGTGGTAAAGTTTGAGAAAGGTTAGTTCAGCCTAAACATGCTTACTTGGATTGATTGTTTTTCCGTTGCATCTTGAAAAGAGAAATAACAAATGCATTCAATCACGTCCCACATTTTCGACATTGAACAAATTTATTACTATCTTGTTATATTCTAGAGACTCCAGCCAAGGTTTTTGAGCATCTGATTGAAATGCTGTAAAATTTTATGTGTGCACTTTAGCCTTTTTTGCACATTGTAAGTGGAATATAACCACATAACCACACTGTACAAAACATGCAATTGTATCATTTTAATATTATTATATCTCTGTTCTGTGTACACCTCAACGAACCACATTGATTTAAGCCAGGAAGAAATAATGTTGTCAACAATGTGAACAGGAAATATAAAAGTCATTCATTTGACTCTGAAAAAGAGGTTAATTTAAACAGTAGCTGCTCATTGAGGCCAATCAATGATAAGCTGCGAAGTGTGTATACTTACCTTATAGATTACCTTTTTAGCCATGTCGTGGTAATTCCATTTGCTGGTCAGATTAATCCATTGGTCATTTTGTTTCTTCAATGGTACTGTATGGAAATTATCATTTGGGAAACTAGCAGTGATTCCCTGGTGGGGTGGTGGTTATTGGGAGTTAAATCAGACTCGTTAGGTTCGTTTAAAAAATGGTTAGGAAGAGTGAAAAACACCATCAGAATTTTTTAAATCAAAAGAATTAATTCTAACAGTTACGTTATTGTATACAACACAAGTAGAGGTGTATTTTAAATATTTTATGCACATTTGAA
The DNA here is from genome assembly GCA_034695085.1 of Cylindroiulus punctatus. Classification (NCBI taxonomy): domain Eukaryota; kingdom Metazoa; phylum Arthropoda; class Diplopoda; order Julida; family Julidae; genus Cylindroiulus; species Cylindroiulus punctatus. The sequence goes on from JAQFYZ010001619.1 coordinate 14,680, forward strand.
GCAGTGAATAGATGACTCAGGATGGCTGCCCCATCCCTTACGTGAAACTGTGAGGTACGGAAGGATTGAGGTTCCATTTCTGATAACTTATAACTATCCGATCATTTTTCATAATTTGATTTCAATATCGAGATCTTGGAAATAACACTGATCGTATAGGGTCTATATTTTGGTTGCATTTTCGCCAGAGATTCGCAATTTAAGCAATTAAAAAGTAGGGTGGAAATGCGAGGGAGGGGGATAAATAAAATTGGGCGTTGTTCAAACAGCTGAATTTTGGGCACGTCAGCTGCAGTCATTGTTGCACATTTTTATGACCTATCACAAATCGTTAGTTTTTCACTGGAACAACCCCTGAACGTATTTAGTATGATCTTCAGACGTAGGACCAGGGTCCTGGTTGGTAAGAAGCGATTTTCAAGACTTCCCCTTTCGTTAGAGATAACTGCATTTGAAATCCTTAACGATTTTTTCTCTCCCAAATCCGTTGAAATCACTGAACGCGAAGCCACACATATCCACACGCTAGGTGAACAATGTGATTAAACGACTTTGAACCCTGTCCCGTCCGTCTCGCTAAACCCCTTCATCTGGACTCCCCACCCCTGGTGGAGGCCAGCACGTGCTTCTGTCATCTTTCCACCCCTTTTACTTCTTAATACCTTTCAAAGCTCCCCCACCCCCTTTTGATATTTCCAGCCCCTGCTGTATGCTAATGGGAAACACCCTTTGGAAACGCAAAAAAGATAGGGTTGAAATGACAGGAGGGGCTAAAAAGAAAACTGGGGTAACACGTTAACCCCTTTTTGCTATCTGGCGATTTTTACCCTTCCATTTCAAGGGGTAGGAAAGAATAAAGCGATAAGCGAGGAGCCAGCTGGGTCCCCGGGATGGGCCCAGCGTTGTGCAAAAAAAATGAAAGGGTGGGCATTTGCACGAAGGTTCTTTGGTGTTACTTAAGCTTTACAGGCTTCGATTTGCTAACTAGCCATATCTTTTTCTAAAGGATCGATCAATTTTTTCACTGGCTTTACCCCTACTCCTACCGATTCTTAGTTTAGCACAAAACATTTTTTACTCTGACTCATTTTTTTTCTTCGTTTTTTTGCACGACCTTCTGCTTCTCGCTCTGCGCGTATAATAAATTAAAATTTAAACGAAGCAGATTGTCCGCAACCAGTGTTGGTTTACACAACCAAATCTGTGGAGGCTTTTTGCAATAAAAAGTGCTATAAAAAAGCTTAAAGTGACACGTGGCCTTGAAAACATCCTAAAATTTAAGAACTTGACAGAACTGAATTGTGGATAACTCAGGTTTAACAGCATCCAGTAGCTGTAAGCACTGTGTATATACACATCGCATGTTCTGTGATACCAGTTGCCATCACTGTACTCTGTGAAACCAGTTTCCATCACTGTGCTCTGTGATACTGGTTGCCATCACTGTGCTCTGTGATACTGGTTGCAATCACAATGTGCTGTACTACTACCCTTATACAGCTGTATAGTGAGGTTTACTCAGGACCGTTTACTGTTAATGTCACCGTAGAGATCATCATACGACGTAATTCGAATAGTATCAAAAAATACTTACATCAACATATGGACACATTGAAATTGTTGTGCCCATCGTTATGTCTACATGCTATAATGAAAAAGTTTCTTACCGTGCGTAAGCTATTGACTCCCCCTATCCAACTGGTCTTTCAGCACTTAAAAACTTTCTGAGTTAAGAACAATACCTTACCTCACAATGCTGTCCCTATGCATTTGGCGTCGAGTCATTAGTGGCTCGATGAAAACATTGTGATGCACTGACTTTGAATGTCTTGTATAAGGTTTTATTTAGCATGAATTGTAAATTTGTAATTTGATGAATTTTTAATTATTTACAATGTAATTAAAATGCAATTGAAAATCATATAACACAAAACTAGCCAATATTCATTAGTCCGTTAATTATAATCGAAAATGATCAGCTTGAAAAGTATTAATTACACTCATTACACAGTAATTACGCAGTGTATTGTATGTAAAATTACACTGGGTAATACTGAACCACTAAATGTTCAATAAGCTGCTACACCAGGGAGGACCTCTAAAGGTTCTCTACCGCACCTTAGTAGACTACAAAACCTTCAAAATCTATTTTAAATGGCCATTTTTTAAACTCCACATGATGAAAAAAAGGTCCAATTTGGCCCCTTTGGCATGAAAAAATCTCATTTTTAAGAATGGAGTTGAAATATATGAATAATTACAATTTATTCCTTTTAATTTCTGTGGTCGGGCATCAGTGTTTCGTTTTGCGCTAGATTTTGTCTAGTAAAAATGTTACCAGCATGTGATGTGAAAATGGATGAACCTAGATATTACTTTAAAGTGACATTACACTGATATTACGAACCTGGATAGTACAGTCGACTATCGTTACAATAACTCCAAGGGGATGGGATTTTCGTTGCTTATATCGAGAGCAGGTCGAGAGGTCTGTTTTTGAACATTTTTTTTCGATCCTATAGCTTTCATGGCTTTTTATGAAAAATAGCGGTTTTTACCAGCTGAAATGACAGTTAAGCTTATTTGCACCAGTAATAACTCCGTGTTGTACTGCACCAGAAATACAATTCAAGTCAGCTTCATTCTTACTTTGATCGAAGTGACTTAGTTACACCACACAATAGAGTAATAACGACATTTTGTAGTCAGTCAACAATAAAAAACAATAAAAGGAGTTTTCACTGATGAATCCGTCCAAACCTGCTATATTTTTCAACGCGGCGTCCTAATCCTTGAAGGACATGACGAAAACCAGCCGAACCGTTGCTTATATCGAGAGCCGACTGTATACATATATTTTGGATCTCGAAAACGAAAGTCGAAACTCGAAGTCGGTCAATTTTATAGTATGAGAAACCGAGACATCTAGGTTTCGGGTTTGGAAAAAAACAACTATGGTGCTCATATTTAAAAAAAATAAAATATGAGCACCATGGTGACTGCCCGGGAATGCAGGGTGCTGTTGACTGTATTTTTTAATTGAAAAGCATATTTCTTTAAAAATGGCTAAATGGCAATCCATTCCCAAAGTATTTAAAAATCCTATCATATACTTTAATACGATCTAATTTTGTAAATATGGGTGTAGTATGTCTTTTGAAGGTCAAGGTCAGGTCAAATCATTTACATAATAGCGTAGCAACTTATGTCGTTACATAATTGGGGGCTTTGCCCCAAGACCCCAACAATCAAGTGAACGCTGATATAGTTCTAATAGTTATTGTAATTTTATTGTCGCTAATGTCCATATTACATTACAATAAAATGAATCAAAGAAAGGAATATAACATAACTTGAATAAATAAAGAAAAAGAAATATATGACATTATATCAGTTTGGTAATTGGACATGTTTTCCACGACTATACTTGTAGCACAAGAGGATGCCAGCTTAAGATAGCAATAATATACATGTAATTCGGAGGCAACAATACAAACACCTGCAAACATCAGGGTTTGACACACAAACTCGTTACTTTCACAATTGATAGATTAACTTAGCAATGAAATGTTAACCAAGGCAAAGAATGTAAGGAAATGAAATGAATAATACAGACAATGAGATAAGAGAAGCGATGATGTTTGTTATGATGAGTTATTGTATCATTTAGTAACACAGAAAGCACAGTGCCTCATTTGTCCTAAATCCGGCACTGACTTTCCCGAGGGGCTAACTACACCATTCCAGGTGTCTATTGCCTATACATGTAGTTCCAAAGTCTGCCCCTAGATGGCGACACCGTAGGAGTGTGGCCATTTGACATTGATTTTCGAATTCGTGTTTTGCATTTGTAAAGGGTTTCGGATATGTTTGAAATGATCGACGTCGATGCATTGGCTTTTTATATGAGCAATAATCATGCAGAAGGTAAACTTGTACAAAATTTCAGCATGTGAATTTCAGCGCACTTAGACATTAGAAATGGGAGAATGTTGATTGCAAAATCAACGTAGCAGGGTCGATTCTTGTTGCATGTAAGCTTATGTATGTATGGTATGTAACATGTTTGACAGACTTAACAATTGAAGTATAACCCTTCAAACAAATTAAAAGCATTGAATGTTATTCCTTTCGTGTGAATTTGGTGATCCTTAATATATGATTAGAGACACTCGTATTAGAAGTGAGAAGGACAAAAAAGTCAACAGTAAATTTATATATTGCCTGATACAGTCAACTAAAATCCCCTGTTTCGAAATATTGGAACAGCGCCCTACAAACTACAGCAAACCTGCACGTCTGAATCGGTCTGGCATTACTTCTTAAATCACTCCTTGATTACTGACGTTTCTTTTCCCATCGCGATGAACTAATATAAACGCAGGGGGAGCCGGGAGGATTGGAAACATAAGGCCTAATTTATGGAGTTTTCGAAGAACACTTAAGGTGGCACTCGATCAATCCATAGCCATTACAGGCAAATCTGAATAAATGAAAATGAATGGTGAGGCCACGCAGCAATTTATCTTTTTTATGGGAGGGAAGTGAGAGTTTCTACCCAGACTTTATGGATGGACTCCAGTGCGCCGCCTAGCCGCTCATTTCTGAATGCTATACATGTATATACTGTACATGCCAGAACATACGCACATATCTGACTGTCACCATAAAATCCATTAAGGAAGAATGGAGTGTGTGGAGCACGTGGAAGGATGGGAGAGGGCGAAAGGGTATGCCCCGAAAAACATCTATCAAATGTATAAATGAAGAAAAAACAAATCTGAAATCAGCATAAAATGGCCATTCCTACCAAAATTGCAGGCGACGTTGGTTAAGGGACCAGAAATTTGTAAATGTGAAATGCAATCATGGCATTTGTGTCCCTCCAGAAATGACGCCATAAGACTTCCTGGATGAGGTCACAAACTCAAGCCATTTCACGTTTGCCATTTTGCGAATATATCAGTGACAAATTTTATAACTCACCCTACTCATCCTGTAAATACAGTATAATATGTGCGTCAAATTTATTGCGACCCAAATAACGACACCTCAGTCCAACAATTCATTTACCTTTACAGCTAGTAATGGTTTTGTCGTTATGTTCTTCCTCAAACAATTAATGTTAATGTTACCCTTTTTCAATTGATATTAATTCCTATAGTCGTTTCAAAGAAAGAATATACATGGGAGTTCAAATGGACCAATAGGATGGAAAAAGCGGTTGCGAATTAATCGAAACCACGTACAGAAGTAACATAACTCATGCTTCTAATTTCAAGAAGTAATTTAGCTCATTCTTCCCACTTATTGAGATAGAAGCATGAAAAAAATTATTTCATTTAAAGAGGTCGAAATTTTCCCAAATATGGATGTTTTTTATGAAAAATGCTCGGACTGAGATATACATCCCAGTTATAGAGGTTTCCAAATTATCCAGGCTTTTTGTAATATAATTTCGAACTTCTCATGTGCCACTATGCGTGCCCAACAATGACAAACGACACAAGTTTGGTGGAGAAGAGGACACCAAGTTGGTTCTGGTTGGCCCATATAATGTACTTGTACACCGGAGAAGTACAGAATATATGTAATAAACAGACTTCCTTTGGCCGCACATGTCCTTCATCGTATTTTTGGCGGCCCAGATGTGCAAGGATAAATATCCCATATGTACTGGACCAATATTAAGGCGCTGATCCTCCAGGATACATTGTAAGATAGTGTCCTATGTCCTGGTTGGGATCTGAAGAAGCAATTACATTAAGCAGATGACAAAATTAAGTAGTTTACTGGCAGAATTTGTATAACATTTTCTTTTTACAAAGAGGAATTTCCTTTAACCAAAATACTAATAATATTGATAGACCAAGATACACGTACGTGTAGCAGTTGATCATTGGATACAGAAGACCAAAACAATAGTCACTGGTGGCCGGCATTGGATAAAAATAACATGCGTGCTGCACGGTGCTGACTGAGACCCAGAAGGAATTTTTGGACTAACGGTGACGAGGTGATCAAAACAGAAAAAAGGTACTGTTCCAAATGAAGTGTTCTGGTCAAATGTACACATTAGACCATACCTGCACTGCTGATGAGCCTGGTCTTCCTTAACGCCAGAAAAATTGTCAACAACATAGATCAATTTTCAATCTTTCCGCAGGAGCTATCTCCACATTGACACATTACATAAACATCCATGGTTAACACTGTCCATGGTCCTGGACCCCATTCAGCTCGTTGCTTGTTCTATTTTGAGGAATACCACATTTTGAATTTGCACTCCATTTTAAACAGTTTGGTTATGCTGGCAAATACCACATTTCTCAACTTTTGGGGAATGCAAAACATGCATCACATGTTGCATCAGCTCTTCTCAAGTTATTCTAGACAAATAATTACAAGTACACCGAATTGGTTGCATACTTTTAAAGCCAGATATTTGAGTAAACGTTATTCTGTGCAACAACCACCTACTTGTCATAAAATAGTTAACACTATTTGAATTCAATGTACGGTGTATGTAGTAGACACCACACCGGTTGTTGGCAAGAGAAGCTGAAGGTAATGGCATAAGGACATGTGAAAATGTCGACATGTGGACAGACTGCTTACAACAGGATAGTCCAAGTAATGTCAAAAGAAGAACAAACCTCATACCTCCACTTCAGTTGGAATCTTGGTAATGATGACATTATTATTTCATATGACAGCATTCATGCTTAAAAAGAGTAAATTGCGAGACAATAAGAAAACAACTTGGCAACTAGGGAACATCAGTTCCCTCCACTACAACATGAATCCACATGGAGGATGACTGCTTGAGCAGACGCAGAAGTTCTGCTGCAGATATTGGGATCATCGACGTCACTGTGTTCGGATCGAATCTTTGCAATAACCTTTGTAAGGGGAGAGGTCCCAACCCAATGTTTCTGATAACTTGTTTATGGGAAGTCGATATGCCACTATGGGGTTCTGGGGCAGCCACGTTTTGAACTTTCCGCTTATTCAAACTGCTGTCAACGCCAGGGGGCATTTGTGAATGACGAGTCCGATCAGCTGGAGGCCAACCATCTTGCCCTTAGCTATTGTGTAAATTCTTGCTGAAAGTTTGACAGCGAAGTTGTTTTGACGAGTCATCAATTAAGTTCATCTAACGTGATAACTTTGATATCTATAGATGTTACCAGATTTACAACTATAGACGTAAACAATTGGTGCTATGAAGCACCATTAAAGGTGTTGTGACTTGTCACAAATACAGCACCTTATAAGCACAGCTAGAGTAAGGTTCTTATCAATACCTTTACTGTAACACCAAGTAAGTTGTTTACACTGCAAATTGAAAAATCTTAATTTAAGATGCGTTATCATCTTTTTTGGCTGTCCACGTAATAAGATGTTTTG
>JAQFYZ010001620.1:0-22085 GCA_034695085.1 Cylindroiulus punctatus
CACATTTGTTTGTGGTTATTTTTGATAGATCAACTTTGGAGAGTCGTAGAGGATAGGGACCTTTGCTCTCAGTTACAATTAACATATCTGTTTAATCCAAGGAGATATGTTTTATGAAATGTAATGTAATTAGTAAGGGCATAGTGATTTTTCCCATAAAACGTTCATACAGTGCTTAATATCGCGTGAAGAATACGCAGTTACCTGCGTGATAATGTTGCAGAAATGCGCAGCATCTGCACTACGGCAAACACCCTTGTTTTCAGAAAATTTAATAAAACATGCGCTTATGGCTCAGTAGAATAATTAGAACAAAAGCAAGATAGGATTGGCTGATCTTACCCTGTATCGTGAGCTGGATAAAACTCTCGTCTCTCCCATACTCATTCTTTGCCAAGCAAGAAAACATCACACCGTCTTCTCTTTCAGTCTCAGAAATGATTAACTCTGAGATGAATCCATTGTTCGTCGGCTTTCCTTCGATCCGATACCTTAAGAAGGAAAAGTCATAAGCTTGATTAGTATTCATTAAAGATTTCATTTCGACGAAGTGGTTATTCTCGCACAAACACTGCAAATGCGAAAGCTTTATTTATTATTAAGCCGCGTTTTAAACAACACTTTAACAATAGCTATATGCTTTGTCGACCGAGGATTGAACGGAATTTTTTAATATCAAAAGGCATGTATTGTTACCTTCTACCCTACATACGCGCCTTATTAAGCATGTAAAACCTGATTTGTTCGTCTGCATTTTCCGCTTCTTATACCGCGTAGTTCTGCTTTGATTTCTTAATTAAAAATAATCGCCTCCTCGCAATTAGTTCATTCGTAATGTAAGATTGCTATCGTTACTCTCGGTATAAGATTTTCCAAGTAAGACGAAAAACAAAGATTTAAAACGCTTATGAGCTTAAATTCATTTGGATTTCTCTTAGCTACTACTGCTGAACAATGTATGAAGATCAAAGGGAATATACCATTTCATCTATACATGTTTATGTCGATGATTTGTCAGGAATTGGTTAAGACTGCCTATTTGGCGTTGTAGGGATACATTTCTAGCCGGTTATGCCAAAATGTTGGAACAAACTTGAGTAGTAATTTTTGTATTTATCCTTTTATCAAACTACTATGATGTTTACTGAAATTTGATTGTATCAGCAGCTAAAATCCACTATGAAACATACATGTACATAGTGGAAACTTACAGAAATATTTTTTTTATCTCATCTTGCTCTTGTCGATGAAAAAAATTTGAAAAACTGCACAAACATTTAAAAGAAACTGCTAAAATAAACGCCACATACATGTATTAGGAGAATTTCAGAAAATGATGGGCATGATCGATATTACGTAATTTTATGTTTTTGCTTCAGATCTGTTCTGGGAAATCTAACATTTTTGATATTGCGGCATACACTTAAAATGGAAAGGTTTCTTGTCACATATTTTGAGAATAGCAAGAAGAGCTTTATAGAATCCTTCTAGAAACTACTACCTAGAATATACTCGGAATAGACTAGATGTATAGCGGAATCTTAGGTTAGATGTAGGGTACATGTAAGGCATACGAATGTTAATTGAAAATTTCTCGGACTAGTTGCATTATTAATTAACAAGGAAGGTGAATTGACACTGCTGGGTGTGTGATGTCATCGGGATAAAAAGTAATTATGATTAAAAGGCGAGATTCAACTAGTCTGTACTCATCAATAAATGTCGCAACAGTAATTAGTTCTTACTATTGGCAAAAATACGCCAAAGATAAATGACTGTACTACGTGTGATGCGCTTATAAAAATACAGACCTTGGGTTTGATATTTGTCTTATTGGCTGACTCTTCATTTTCCAGTCGACTTGAATGGGTAAATCCCCTTTTGGGTCGCAAATTAGACGAGTTTCACTTTTCCGTTTAGCAGTGTGAGTTTGATTTTTCATTGGAAAATACACGGGGACTATAGACGAAAGAATACACAGTTTAGTGCCAGATATTGCGAGGATTCACATTAATCAGCTTTCTTTTTATTACCAGTAGACGTATGTTTAAAGATTTCTCAGAAATTTCGATAATTTACCTCGTACAGTACAGTGACGAAAAATACCACAAAAGAGGCTTTTTGGTAAACTTCTGAGAAACTGTCTTTAACTCAAAGTCTAGAGCCATTAAAAAGTGGACAACACATGATGGATATGTCTGCATTTTTGTTTTAATTAGGTGTCGAGAATGGGATCCATTTTTCATATCAAAGAAGACATTGACTCTAATATATATAATATTTCAAATAAATTTCCGTATATTTTCCCTTTATTTTTTTAAACGATGTGTTTATTGAGTATTAATGGGATGGGGCTGAGCAGCGTTAAAATCGATAATCACGTAAATTCTTGCAAACACAACGAAGTAAAAAAACATGGATTTGCGGTGATGGCATTTATCGACCAAGCGTAAACAAATGATTTATTTAGATTCAAATGTATTATGCTAATGCTTTTATTCAAGGTGAACTGACGATATTCCACGCTAATCAGGTAGTTTGTGGATGTATCTTGGATTAATAATAATCTTAATAAAGATAAACCTGGATAGACGCAACTTGCACATCTTTGTTAGAAGCTGTCCTTGTTGGAAGCATGAAATCCTTTAAAAACGTTTATGAATAAGTCCCAGCATACGCTTTCAATGATGACATATGCCATTGAATTCCTGATTTCTAAATTAATTGAATTGACTCGCACAGGTCTTAAATTTTATTTGTTATTTCTGTTTTTGGATTCTAAGTATATTTTATTCTGAAAATATTTTAGGCTTCTGTTATACACAATTCAGTAAACCGCCACTGTAACATTGTATCTTTTACAAAAATTTTATGTAATAATTTGAAATATCTAAATTATAAAAAAATTCGTCTAAATCCAGTGAACTGACTACACTTTATTGCTAATCGGTTTTTTAAGATTTGCATTGGAATTTCAATTGTTAGTGTTTAAATGATATCACAGAATACCATTAGTTTTTTAACTGGGTTCATGTCAGAAGTTTAATTGTCTTTTTACGACGCACCTATAAGGAAACGATTTGTTTAAGTTCTGCTCAATCGCATAATGGATTTTAAATTTTGTTAAATGTAGCGAAGTATCGATTTCTCAGGCTTCCCAAATTAATGATGCTACGTAAAAAGTGCTCTTTCTGTCTTCTAAGGCAAGGTGCCTGATGCGTGTTATTCGAGCTATCAGCTAACCTGTGGGTCTAATTTCCTGTTTTAACAAATTGCATTTTTCTGCTTCGCATTCCTGAATATTGTTAGAAAAACATTCCGAGGTGCCTTCAACGTGTGTTGCAAATGACAAATGCAAAAGTAGATTTGCGTAGAATGCGCAATTCATCATCTTCTCCGATGCTTAGTCCTTGCACATCAATAATTTTCGTATGCATCCAAAAGATAAAGTACTCTATTAAAAGGGAGTTAGATGGGAAAAAGCGCCAGAGCATTATTATTTGCCCATTCTCCACTTAATATTTTTCATTAAAAATAACGGATATATATATGCGAGGAGACAGAATGATGCAGTGTGTTTGTTTTATCGCAATATTGCATTTATCTTTTTTGTATTTGCAACAGTGCCTTGATAAAGTTGCTCCACAAGAGCACTGAGATTCCAATAAATATTAGATAATCGTATCACGAAAACCGTGTAATTTCATTTTGTCATAGTTGAAAGACTTTGCATATGGCTTATTGCCCATGAATAATCATTCATAAACTTTGCATAAACGACTAGCAATGTGATGCCCTGAAGGCCATTTTTGTTGTTTTGGAAATGAAATTTCTCGTTAACACCAGTTGGAAAGTTGGTAACATCATATGCCATGAGCGCTGCATTTTTCATACTTTGTTGTTTACTATAATAAAAACAGAAATTTTCTGTTTTCATTAGTTTTTTTAAAATAAACCGATGTTTTATACACGAGTATATAGTTTCTAACATAATAGATAACTAATAAAACTAATAAAAACAGAAATTTTCTGTTTTCATTAGTTTTTTTTTAAAATAAACTGATGTTTTATACACGAGTATATAGTTTCTAACATAATAGCAATACCTCCTTCGCAAAATTGCTTAGGGAAACCTTACAAGAGTAAGCCGAACTAGACAGTTTTAATATAATCCTCAGTATTGATAATGCCAGCAACGTCTTCAGGAAATTGAATTTCGTAAAAATATTTAAAAAATAAGTATTGGGATATAAAGGCGTCCATTTTCCTTTTATGAGGTTTATTTTAGCATAAGTTAGGGCCCTTAATTTTGCTGCGAGTTTGAAAAATAATTCCTGCAGAGTGCCTAAATGAAACTAGTTTTGACGAAAACTATTATAATAAAATCCAACATTGCTTCACAAGATTATGTAATTTTTGTTGACATGGTCTAATATCATATTGGATGAGTGCACCTCAGCTGATAATTACACAGCATGAATAATAGATGCCTCCGTTAATTTAAACGAATGATTTTTGTTTTTGTTGCAATACTCTATGCCATAGTGCATGCATGATTGGGGGCGCTGATATTTGAAAGAGTTTCTCAAGCTATTAATTTGGTGACATGGTAACAAAAGTAGAAGAAATTAATTAAAAGTGTCGTTAATGAGCAAAATGAGCATGGATCTGGATGTCTGAAAACTGCGAATAAAATGTTTTAATTAAAAAACACTTCTTTTCTATGATAAAGTGTATGTACCATTTACCGTGAGGGACACAACCTTACTAAGTCCTGAACCAATGCCATTGCTTGCTTGACAGAGATAATTTCCATCCATTTCTTTGACTGCGTCCTCCAATAGCAGCGAGCCATTGCTCGCTATACTGTACTTATAACTCCGACTGTCGATAATTGAATATTCCCCTCTTAGGTTTTCTATTTAAGATACAGAGAATAGATGGATCCTTGAATCGAGTTAGAAAATCAGATTAGGAGGAGCGATTTAAAATGAATGTCATTTTAAAAATTAGATTCAATCGCCGACATCATTCAAATTAAATTAAGCCGTTATAATTTTAATAAGTTAACAAAATTGGAGCGGGCACACTTATTGGACGATAAAACTTTCCCCCTATTCTATGCTGATGGAATTGCTGAAAGGTCTAATTCAATTGTTAACCTATATCGATAGATACACGTACATGTACATGTAAGTACAGATATTTAACAATTGTCAGTGTTAAAGCTGAACGCTATGACACGGTGTGCACCTTCGTATCACTTGACTTCATTTAATGATTTTTGTGAAAACTGTAATTCAGTAAAGGTAATATTTTGACAATATTCACCAATGTACAGAGAATATAATATAACAATTCTTCTTTTCACAAAAGAATACAAAATCACACTCTTTGAGCTTAAACAATTGCAGTTAACTAAATTCACAATTTATCAAAATAATTTATTATCAAATTTCGTTTATCCAAATAGTTTCTCTGACAGCTTTTTCATCTCCTTGATGAGTGAACTATTTTTAATACTTTCCTTATTAAATTTTGTAATCAATAAATGACAATTGTTTTATTTGCTGTCGCCGTTAAGTTATCCTAACAAAATAATTGGTATCTTTTTAGTTGATTCATGGTATCCAGACGGTATCAATGTATCTTTTAGGTATATTTTGATATTCACATTTTACAATATATGGTTGTAAAATACATAGGTTGACTTGATATATTTTGAGGTATCTCTTCAACTACCTTAGAAGGTATATGTTTATTGTAGGAAATTCTGAGGTATCTGGAATTCTTTACTTCTAGACACCTCAGAACTATCTAAAGTATATCTTTTAAGGTTGTTTAGGAGATATCTTCGACAGGTAGTTTTTGACCCATGATCACACTTAATATCAAATTTCGGAATTGAAGCTAAAACGATACCTTAAACACCCTCCAGAATTTTTAAGGGCAATGGGAGAACTGAATTCATATAATGCAATTGTCTGATGCAAGTCCTAGTAGCAAAGATTTGGTGACTTACCCTTCATCCAGGTTATATTAGGTGCTGGAAATCCATCTGCTTGGCAACTAATTACGGCTTTATTTCCTTGTTTCACATGTACGTCTTGAGGTGCAATAGTCCAATATGGCGCCACTAAGGAGAAAGAAACTCGATTGTTTTACTCATGGCAACAAACGTGGCTATAATTCACCTAATAAAAGCCGTGTTTTTTTGTTTTCTTCTTTATATGCCCTTAAATAAAAGCTGCAGTTGGCTTGTCGTGCTTGTACCCTGACGACCCATTATGACGACACATTAGGGAACCATTCAAAATATTTACGCTCTGGCATAGTCTTTCATGCTAAAAGGAGATGGCAGTGTTGCAAAGTGCGTTTATATGGCTTTTCTTGAGGAAAGTTTTACGTAGTTAGATAACAATTTACGGACAAAAATTACTGTTTTCCTGCGTTTCGTAACGTCTGAAGCACTCATGGTAGCAATTCTTTATAAATTCTAAATTTTTCGAAGAAGTTAATATAATGACAAATTTCGTTTACTTGTCAATTGAAATCAATTTCAAATAACTTAAACTGGTAAATTCAGTGATTATGAAGTTCTAACCACAAGATAAGGAAGGCATGATCATAAAATCCTAATTCAATTGTAGCAGCCTCTGCAATTGGTGTTGCTAAATAGAGAAATCACGATTTGGGTTAGTTTAGTTAAGTTTGATAGCTAGTATAGCTATCCATTGTAGAGTTGAAATGTACATTTTGTGGGTGTTTGGAGAAGGGCATCAAGTATAGTATATCTGCATTTCTGCTGCGTGCTCCGTATTTTGCAAGCTGATGCTCTTTCTGTTTCGTACATGTGGTTGGTAACAGTAAACGTTCTTCAATTAACACTATGTCAAGGCACTGAATAGAATTTTCTTCGGAGATTCTGGCGAAATCCTCCCAAGGGAAATTTACTCAAAACTGCCGTATAGCAGTGTGTGAGCAACGTTTAATGAATAGTTATCGCAGGCTTTGATTACTATGTGCGAGGGACAAAAAGCTAGGCCCATGTGTTCATTGTTGGCATACTAATGCCGGTGTTTTAAACAAATGAATCAATACGTAAACGCTGCTAGAAAAAACGACCAACTCCTTTATTGCAATGTAGTCACATTGCCAAACGATTGGGCGAGCCAAAAACACGGAAGCAATTGTGGAGTTTTGCTCTTTTTTTTTTGGCCAACTCCACATTTTTATAGTTGGCTGCTTGCAAAGTATAGGGGCTATCTATTTTAATCCCATCTTGCCTATCTGCTAGCAATAGTCTTTTGCTACTTCACTGAATGCGCAGTTTAAGGTGCTATGTCGATGCTACTTTCATCAAGATTCTTAAGCCCAAGTAAATCCCACCTTACACGCAATTTCACTCCGACTATTGTGATTCCGAGCTACTAGGCCTGAAGCTTCTTTCATGACTTCACTAAGATGTCCTGGAAATCTCCAAATACCCTAATTTGAAATGTTTTTCCTCATTTCTTTGCAACTAACCGAAGTAATATCTCGGGTCGAGGCCAATTTGTCAATAACTGTTACCCAATCTTATTATACTAATGTTAATTCAGAGAAGGCGCATCAAGGATAAAGCTGAGCTGCTCTTTAAAAAAAAAAGCTAGACAAAATTAAGCTCTGTTTTATGGGATCGTGTATTATACAGTATAACTTTTCATCGTTTGGAGAAAAAAATCTTAATTTAGAATTACGCAAAGCAATGGAAGAGTTCTGTGCGATGATACATTTCTGTTTTGTAAGAATACACTTGCAACTGCCTTGCACAAAATCTATAGAAATCTTTTGTTTAAAAATCTCAGACAATTGATACATCACACCGTATTCGAGTGCTTTTTTAAGCTAGTCTTTAAGTACATTATACACATGCCGCGTTTCATGAATAATGCAAAATTCAGTGGACAGAAAAATTCGATGTAGCAAAATTGTCGAGACTACAATTAGTTCTTTCTTAAAATTAACTACGCTCATAGTTTCACTGTGGCATTTATAGGGCAATTTCATGTAAACTGTTGCGCTACTTCAGCAATTCATCCTTAACAAGTACATGATATGGTACACGCAGTGTTTTCGTTAGAATTCTAGATGTACATGGCTATGTGCATTTGCATATACATAATTAAAAATTCACCAAAGACGAGATCTTTTTTAACAGATATTGCTGCATTTTGTATATCCACTAGCACTACATAACCAAGAGAATTACTTATGTTAACCATTTACAGTAACTGATATTATTTAAATTAAAGAAGACTTAAGATTTAAATATGAAGCCAACTTAATGACGTATTTAATTAATCGTTAGGATTAAAAAAAATGTTGCAGGTATGATGGACTATACTTTCAACTGTAGTAAGGCTAGTAAAGTTATTCGATCATGACTGCTAACTTCAAAAAAATTTATTCGAGAGTTTCCTCTATTACCCTAATGTGATTTTAATCATTGGGAGTCTTATAAAGCTCCATGCTACGAGCGTAGAATTTACTTGTCTCAAAGTTCATCCCTCAAGCAACTTTATGGAATTAGATTATTTATTCAGTACGCTCTTGTAATTGCGAAAGGAGGCTGTATGCTGTATTTAATAAAAAACCGTCTGCGCATTGTATCAAATTTAATCTCCGAACATGCAGCCTTCATTCATCGTTTTCCTAACAAAAAAATTGATTCAAAGCACATTTTTTTTCATACATCATCTTTCATTAGCAGTGGAAGTATCGCTCGCGAGTTTATGTGATCATTGTTTTCGTTATCCAAGTTTGCAGTTTGCAGTTTGCAAATCCATTCAAATAAAGGATGGAAATCAAATGAAAACACAGGATTAACGATCCTTTTTTTATTTAGTACTCTTCTATGTATATTGCTCTTTAAGTCGTTCATCTGCCCACCTGTTGGCCAATATCGTAATGGAAACCATGGAGTGCACATTTACGTGCTCTATAAGCGAAAATAAATGAGGCATATTTCGCCAGACTAAGCTTTTTTCGTTTACTATATGGAGTAGTTCAAATACGGGAAGAGAAAAATAATAAGAAGAGCAGTGCTCTATGAGGATAAATAGGCTACGGAATTACTTTTGCATTGATGATAGAAAGTCTGTGTGGTAAAAGAAATCTTAGCGGCATATGGATACATAGTTTAACCCAAGGCAGTTTCAACTGCTGCAACTAATCTATTTTATGATGTCATCAAATCGATTTCTTTAGCTCTTCGGGTTATTAGGGGGCAAACATTGAAATAGTTCAGTTAACTGGCTATGAAAAGTCTGCTTTAAAGGACGACAATCTGACTAATACAGCGGAAAGAGCATGTCACTATTAAGTCTATAATTAACGAGCAATTAAAGTCTTTACGAGACATTTGCATTAATAAGCGCCCTCGTTGGATTTGTTGGATACCTAAATGGGTTACTGCTTAATATTATTCGTGCAATATGCACGTTACGTGCATAAGTACATGTGATGTACTCTTTCAGTGTTTCGTACAGGTTCGGTTTTAATGATTTTGTGAATGAATTTCGATTAGATTGATTAAATTTTAAGGGCCATTACCTTAATGTGGTACGAATATAATGTTATGAATAATGCGGAATACCAGTTTTTCTTTCATAGACCATTTTCAATTATACAAATGTATCTATCGGAAGATCTGAGGTTAGCCTCAACGCATTTCATTTCCAGTTATTCAATTATAAATTATAAACGTTATATACTGTACTGTCTGTTCAAAACGTCGGCATTGAAGACTATTCAAATCTAATTCCTTAGTTATTCCATAGGCCTATCCAATGACGTGCACTGCATCAATTCTTTGCATGAATTTGCAATACCGTGAAATACACTTGGTCTTGCACATGAATATGTAACGTTTTTCTTCTAACATGTAACGCATATGTGCGCGTTCTTATTATTATTCGTTTTTGGCAGGACAAGCTAGTTTGCTAACCCTTTGGAAAGTTCCATGTTTCAGTGATTTATGCCTTGTCCTATTCTTTGCAAAGAAAAAACACGCGGTTCAATTAAATTTACATGTACATGCACTACCCCACAGACAGCATCGGAGATGCAATGTGGTAAGATTATACTTGTACCCAGTTTACAAGATGCTATATAAGGAACGGAGAAAAAAGGGAGAAAAAGTACAAGAACAGGTTCCAAAATATTAAAAAACAATGGTATGTACGTTATCAACGACCAGTTGAAAGCGATACAACGAGCTGGAATCTCCTTTTTTGGGTTGGAGTAATATGGTCTCCTCCCCTATGCGGTTGGGCTCCCAATTGCCTCCACCATTTTGATATTACCCGACAGCATAAATCTCTCAAAGAATGAAATCATTTTAACCAATTATAAAGTAAAATTTACTTGTCCTTCGATCACATCTTTTTTAACAATATATTGCGTTACCAAGCTGGAAAGATTGGCGAAATGGGCTGGCCAAGCTCTAATGACGTTAAAGTGCTCGTTTATTAGCTCTCGAAAGTGTACACATTGGATCTCTGGCAATATAAGGCCGGCTATATTGCGATAACAAAATAATAAACCCGGTGAAATAGATTTCAAGTGCGGTCATTTACTATGGTACAATGCCAAGAGAGCACAAATGAAAATTATGTGATGGCAAGTATTGAAAATGGCCTTTGTATGGACTAGCTCCCTTCCATGCAGCCCACGTTGTATGTTTCAACGTGCACTTAACTATCATGGCACGGAATTCCTAAGCCAAAAAAAGCCAATTTTATGTTTCTCTCAATGGAACATTGCAGAACCGACAAAATACTGCCAAGAACCTACATGTATATCGATATACACGTATGTTAACCTACAACCGATGTCCATTTGGTTGGAGTGGAAATAAGCTCTAGCTGGTGCTTTATATGCCTTGTAGCCAAATCCTTGTTATATTTTGCCCAAAAAAGTACGCTTAATAGACTAGTAAAGAAGAACCATTCACTGCGATGGTCAATCAGAAAGCACTCAAGCTGCTGCAAACAGCCACTTTAAGTAACATATGGTCCGAATGAAAAAAAAAACTTTTCAGAAGTGTAATAGCCTTGGTAAAGAGCTATTTCGCACGTTTTGTATACAAAATAACGCCCGGCTGCATCCACGATGACGAGGGGTGGGGAATATATCAAAGAGTAAAATAATGCGGAGTGGAGAAGAAAGGAAAAGTAAATGAGATCAATAGAATCAATTTCGCTCATGGACATCCAATTTTATAATGGCATTATTGCACACTGAATGAAAATAAATATTGAGAGCACGCACGACTCATGCTTTAATTTCAAATCCACCTTTGATTCGTTGATCGACTTTGAGCTTGGCACATCAAAACAGACGCCAACCATATTGATTTTGTGGACATTTTAAGATCGGAATCTGGCCACGTTGGCACATTTTCCCTGAAGGTGCATCAGCCAATCGTGCCATTGGACATCTGTATTACATCTTATGATGTTTATCTACCGCTTTAATTTGCGATCATATGCAATTCTCTAGAGATGGATTACTGCAGTATACATGTACATTGTGCAGGACGGATGCCTTAACGCTTTCTAAAGAAAAGGAAATGTTGTAGCCAGACAAACATTAAACATGTGGCACCACTTCTTCGAAGTGACATTCTGGTTAAAATGATAACTGAATTTTTCGAAATATTTTTTAATTTGATCGACATTTACCGGAAGTAGTTTCTTGATAGTTTTCATTTGTGAATAATTTCTGAAGCTGAAATACGCCGTCCTGGACTGCTTGCAAAGTTTACTCCAAGATTAGCTTCCTACAAGATCTTTTCCAAATTTGAACTTGGACGCGTTTTATGACACGCCATAATTTCCACTATCGATTTTGTTTCCCGAGTAACACTACCTGCATTCATATCTGCATGTTTGAAGACTGAAACAGTTTATTTGGCGGATGAAAAATCCTCATTATAAAAGTTAATTAGCCCTTTTGTGTTTTTTCCAAGACTTAAAAATCCAGATCCTCAAAGGAAACATTGTTTGTGGCAAACAAGCGTCTTATTAAAACAAAACATATATATACAATAGATACATGTATCTAAAACTCTGCCTTCATCGGTATGCTCATCTGGAGTATTTAGGATTTTTTTACTGATTCATTGATTGCCCAAAATGCATTATGATTTTTGTTGGTGATGTATATTGATTCAGCTTAACATCATGTGAAAAGCTTCCATTTTTTGTGCTAGCGCTATTCAGTGTAATGTTTCGAAGCCTCACAGCACATTGCAGTGTTGGATCGAATTGCAATTTTTTAAGGAAGAGATTGATAATGGCATAAATGGTGCGTGTAATAAATTGCCTCTTAATGCACATTGCTAATTTCTGAAAAAAATATAGCAACCTCCCACATTTAATGCTTGGGCTAGCATTTGATGAAACTAGTTTACTGTACCTAAATTATCGTCTAAAAAATATACATTGCATGCATATCCGAGCGTACATGGTTAATTGCATAATTCGATTCCTTAATAATCCAGCATAAATAATGTAGTTTCCATAGGCGCTGCTGATAAAGTAGCTTGGTGTATATCATATGAATTATTGCTGGCATTTATGCTCAATTACGTGCAGTGGATGAATAAACTCGCACATTAGAAATGTCCTTATAGATGCAGACAATACGAACTCGAATGTGTTTACTCGTGAATTCGTGCTGTATACAGTAGTTTTTTCGGAGTGCATAATTTAGTGGGAGTGGAACTTTGAAATGATCTTATAAATGGAATGGTCGTACATGTTTCATTGAAGCGTTTTAAAACGCCTATCGTAGATCATTCCGCAAATGCTAATCTGTGATAAGTAACGAAATTAATAATTCAAAACGCCCAACATCACTTATTGAGGTTTCGCAGGCTTTGCCTGAATTTAATGGCTCATAAATAAATGAGGTGGTTACTTGTGAATTTACTGTATGAATACGTTGGAGTTTGTTAGTGTTAATAAAATAAGCTCGAATTAATGGAATCACTCACCCGAGCAACGCGTAACGTTGTAATCGACAATGTTGGCAGAAGTGACAAGGGAATAAGGTTTAAATCAACATCTACAAGAATTAAAAAGAAGAGCCTACAAATGTCACCACATACCGTAGTTGCTCAAACTGCATGTTTGGACATACATGTACACTATTATATTCTACGTAATTACATAGAATTCACTCCTGTTAAATTTCATTTGTCGGCTACAACGCACTTCATTTGATCGATTGTAGCAAGTATTAAAACAATAAATTTAGTTCGAAAAATATTATTCGTGGAAATGTATTCCGCTTCATTATGGCCATCAACTAATACTTCTTGAAAGTAATCTCATCAACTCAAAATGGCAACACTTTGTGTACATGAACAAACTCTGTAAACTAACTGATATCGCTCATCTAAAACTAACACTAAAATCGATATTTTTGAAAAAGATATACGCCTACTCAATGCTGGTTATAAACTAACTTGGTATTGATGCTGAAAAGTGCTGACTATTAATTTTAATTTGTAATGCAGCAGAATGTTGCGTTGTTTAAGCTAAAAATGAGCATTTATAAACAAGAACGGCTTACCGTAAACAAGAAGATCAGCTGTATAATTTGCTTTCGCCACAGAATTACTTGCTATGCACGTATAATTTCCACGATGTTTCGCAGTAATGCTGCGAAATGTCATTGAGCTGGAAAAGTCATCAGCTTGTTGCACTTGAACACCCAATTCTGTTGGTATTGCAGCGCCATCCTTAATCCAAGAAATGTGAATGGGTAGATCGCCTTTTACCACATTGCATAGCACTCGCACTCTCATAGTTTCACTTAAATCACGAGGAAAATTAAAGGCGCCGATTTTCGGTGGCTCTGTAAATATAGAAAACGCAGCCATAAGATTTAATGTCTATTATTAAGATTAAGATAATCATTTTGAAACTGCATTCGACACATTTTCCTTAATAACTCAACCTTGCTTTTGCGCAAACAATTTCAATTTAAGCATATTAAGTTTATTCCTTTTATAATTATGTAGGAAAATAAAAACTGTAATGTTGTTGTAAGCTTATTTGGATTCTGTATTCCCATAAGCCAATTCAATAGGCTAATTGTTTTGTAATGTAAAAACAACACCTTCGGATTTGATCTAAGGTCAACCTTATTAGTTAATTTCAAAATATCGTGAATAACAACTAAATAAAGACACGCATATTTGTTTTTAACGTCAGTGAATCAAAAAAGAGAATACGATGTTTTTCATAGCTCTGTATGCGGCATTTAAAATGCTTTGGTGCAGTCTTGACGTCGTATTAATTTCCATCACATACATTAATCACAATAAGCATATTTCACATTTATATTGAAATAGGTTTTTGAATATATTTAGCATGGCTTTACTTTCTTTTCATATTACTGCACACCACATACGATAAGTGCAGTATTGTGAAAATGCTGTAGTTCTCGTATCTCTGTTTCTCTATGTTTATATTGTTTTTTGCATTTTGTTGGTTTCATCTAGATTTTCAGTACGAATCAGTTTACCTTCTAATCAGGTCAAAAAATCGTACACGTATTTTCACTTAACTGCTTACTGTGTATTTCATTTTTTCACGATTTTTTATGGTATTGATCTGTGCCGCATGAACAGCCATCGGATTTACTGCGACAGTTTCATGCAAAATATCGCGCACTTGTACGATTTCAAACTTATTTAATTTATATAGGCCGTTTCCACTGGCAACCCGGAAAATCTTTTAAAATGTTCCCCTTTGAAAATGTAGCAAGTTAGTGCAAATTCTAATTTGTTAATGGTAGCCTATATAACTAGGCCAATAGCAAAATGTGCACTTTTCATAATGGGTTTTGATGTAAATCGTAATCTTTTTTATAAACTTCTGCTACGCCATGAAGCAAAATATGGAAACTCGCCTTATAGGAATTATCTTGATGAAAGTAATTCTTACGATCCAAATCCAACGTGCAGATGTTGGAGAAGCGTTTTCCAGGAATGAGCATCAAATATTTCCATGAAATATTTGAAATACTTGATTTTGTCTGGCTGAATGCATCCTAAATGTGTTTGTGATTGGTTGCGTTTAATGACGCCTGGTGGGATCATTAATGTCCGTATGTGCCTGTGCTTAAAACGCATGCACGATTGTTGTTATTAATCTCTTTTTACGTCAGCTGTTGATGTCTTCGATTTAGTGAAGAATGAGGAGATTGGGGGTGTGCGTGGAATCTAGTCGGAGCCAATTTTATTACTGGTTATCTTTAATTTTGCCAAGAACGACAGGAAAACCACAAAATCCAGGATGTGGCAGATAAACTTATGAAGCATCACTAATACATGTAATGCACGCGTATCTTATTATCGTACAATGCAAGTAGTATTGATCACTTCGTCAGAAACATCCTGGACTATATGTAAGCTGCATATGGTTTCCTGAAAACCTTGGTGTGTGCAATTTTGAACACGTGCATTAAAAAAAGGTACACGTTGATTGTTTAAAGCACAGCTACTGTGTCCACTTTTATAAAGTGTCCAGAATGCACGCATACAATTATGTATTTTAAATAACTCACGAATATTTAAAATTTAATGCAATTGGACGTGGGGTGGACATATACAGCACCTATTATACTCGTATTGTCACTCCAACCAGTCAGGGTACTAACATTACCATTACAAAATGACACGCACTGTATGTGCATAAACACTTTGATACTTCGAACCAATCAGTGATTGCGCTATGTATTGCAATTGCGATTACCATCCGTCCAAATTTCTATGAAGATCTTAATTTTAGCCACAACGTAATTTCTTTTACACGTTGTCATTCAACATATTAGGATAATGTCTTGTCTAATAAGTAAATTAATATGTTGTATGTTGCCCATTCCCGCACCCAATCAAAATAGTTATATTACAATAGCCTCCATGATTGCTAATAGGTGTCAACGTCATGGATATCTTGATAAACTACCACTTCCTATAAGAAGGCTATTGAATGCATTCCAGTATTGAAACGAGATATGAATGTCAACGTAGGCGTCGGGGCATTATGTGTTTGGTATGTTGGCGACTTTTTATCTGGACATGACTGCTGTGCCAAAAAAGACAGTGATTGTATATATAAGAAAAGCAGCGTAGTTCTTACCCATCACAGCGATCCAGACGTTTTCTTTGGATTGTTGGCCATTTTCGTTTCGCGTCATGCACGTATAATATCCTTCATCTGAAGTGCGTTCTGCATTCTTGATGACAAGTGTACCATTCGGATGAACCCGCTGACGCAGATTAATTGGCAATGTAAGGCCCCCTACAAAAGAATTGCAGGAAATGTAATCTTCTTGCTTGATCTTGCGCCATTATGCTAGTGTCAAGCGTTTAGACTAGTTCTTCGCGCCCGAACCTATTTCTTCCCTGAAGTTAATAAATACTATTGTCAACAGGAAATTTCAAATATACCATTCGCAGGCGAGCTAGACATTGCGCCAAAAGTATTTTTCATCTTCCGCTTTTATACACTTTCGCTATACTGCAACGGAATTAGTCATGCACCTCACGTTTGCCACGCTATTGCAATAATGGCGAAGCTTTGAACTGTAATCTTTAACACGAAGGATAATGGAAAACGCAGTATGTTTAAAATCGCGGGTCAAATGCCTTTGAAAATAAACATTACCGGATTCATCTTTAAGACTCGATCTACCAACAAACATTTCGGGAAAATGAGAATAACGATATTTATGGTTCTATCGTAGAATAGCTCCTGCACCAAATGTGCACGAAATCGTACTGTATTTTCGTCCTGCTTGCTTAGTTTACAGAAATGATAACACGCTACCTGCACTACCTGTAGAAATTAAATTTTTATATAAAAGCAAAAAAAATCGAAAAACCAATATACATGTAGGTATTTATAAATATATACTGTATATGTATTTGTTTTGTTTTTGTGGGAGGGGGGAAGGGGGAGGTGCACTGAACCTGATTTTGTAACCTAAACATTTCATTTATCGTATTGCTGCCCCTACGGATAGGCAATCACTGCTTTCTTACTAGCTATAGGGGAAATCCCGACTCAAGCTCCCATAGGCAATGGTGGTAAACATGTAAAATGGCTCTTTTTCCTTTCAATTTTCCATAATTGTGAGAGAGTGGAGTTTAAATATTTTTTTTGTAATGGCAACAGCTATTAAACGTAGGACAAATTCATTAATTTTTTTATTATTATGAACATACTTTGGAAAAGTTAGCTGAACTTATGTAGAGTACGGGATAGTAAGTTTCGTTATACCGACGTTAATCAGATCTTATTTGACATCTTCCCCGGATTTCATTTACAAATGTAATTGAACGGTGATCATTCAGATTAACGTAATTCTTAAAATATCGTCAGGGAATACAATTATGGTGGAAAGCCGACATTTCCCTGCGCATGCAGCTCTCGGTATGCTACTATTTAATCTGTTGAAAGCCTTCGATGATTAAAAGCTGGGTATTATCATGAGTAAATCCCAAGTGGGATCAGTGTACATGCCCAATCAAATATATTCAAACATTAAAAAGTCAAATACATAGGGTGCAAGTAGTTCTCATATTGACATTAACTCCCTGAGGAGTGCTTGCATGTTTTTATCTGCATGCTTGTAAATCTTGTTTTTGGTATAGAGTAGCTATACCATGGTGGATTATCGCACGCATTTGTGGCATGTGCCAGCGATCCATGTGCTATTTTACTTTGGAAAATGTTGATGACAATACGACAAATTACAAGCAGTGAAATAATGTATGCACACTTTCGTTCGATCTTTTATCGGCTTTAGAACTTAGTTGATTCAAATAAACCTTTCAGTCGTTAGGTCAAGCTCATGAGTTTATTGTAAATGCTTTCAGTTGCCAACTGATTCAATTTTTTAATGAATTTCAAACACTTCAAAAAATATTATTTCTCCCCACTACAGATTGAATACGAGCTATATAAATTTGCTTTGTTTACAATTTATTTCCATTTTTGAAGCTTTCAAAATGGGCAACGTTCGCAACCACGATGATTAAAGCATCGCAGACATTAAGTACCGTTGCTTCCAGTTTAAATCCCAAATGGCTTTCGTTGGGCTGACTGTTGGATATTGGATTGAACTCCCTTCATATGACAAACAGTGAACCACTTTGGTACGGAGGAACATTGTGATGTAGGGGAAAATAATTAAAATGTAGCAACGACGAATTGCAATTATTTTAAAAGTCGACATTTGTACAAATACATTAATGTCATGTATTGTATTCCGGTGACAGTAATGTCATTCTGTTCGGCCTTGTTATTACTTTGGACAACGGGATACACGGCTAACAATAACGTTTTGCAGTGGCTTACTGCATTGGCTGTCAGTCAGCTGTCTAACCCTTTTCGAGAAGATTTTCAATGGACTAATGCAATACGCGTTTTTACATGCACTGTTCCGTATGTCATGTTTGTTGACCAAAATGAGTTCGCCGATGCTAATGACCACATCATTTCGCAATTAATAAGATCGCGATCGAAGGTACACTTTACCAACCATTAGACAACAGATCTATACTAACCAACCTCTTTCCCATACAACTGAATGAACCGGAAATCCCGCAGTGCGGCAATGTAGCAAAATTTCTTGACCGGCAACAACTGACATGTTGGACATTGGTCGAATATACGGCATACCTGAAAAAGATAATGAGCTATTGGAAACAATGTTATATTTAAAATTTAATTTTGCTCAATCTACTAAATGAGTAACTAAAATCATTGAAAATGTGTCATGGTATTGGTATGTTATAATGAATTATAGAACCATATTACCATACGTATTTTTAACTATTGAAAGGAGCGTTTTATATAAAACAAAATGCTGGTAACGTTTCGTGTTGCCAATTAATCAATTAACCAAAGCTTAATAAGTAGTGGGTGGTTCACAGAATACTTTTTCATCTATTTAATCTTAATTTTATTAAACCTGACGCAAAAACATAGCATGTTGTTTGCATTACTTTATCCAATTCGATAAATCTATTTTTTGAGTGATGATATGTGACTTGACGGATGGGACAAAGCGAACTATTACAAATCGTTATACTATTACAAATAGAAAGGACTATAGTCCCTTCTCGCCAGAAAACGCCAGAAAGCGCACTAATAACACGTGTAATAAGTTATATAGACAATCTACTACATGATACACATGAATGTACTGTTGATCTTAAATGTGGAAAAACATTAAGATACAAATAGTACGGATAGATAAATGGCCACAAGCTTAATCCCAACAATCCTAATAGATGCGTTAGTTTTCTACTATGATTCTATGTAACGCTCATGTAATGCCAACCGATGAATCTATTTTCAGACAAACATAATGCATTCTTAAAACAAAGGAGATGATTTTCATTTACGTTATTATTTCACTTCAGAACAGCACTACATGTATATCTTTGTCGTCCGCGGGGTATTGAGTAGTGCTGAATTGAAATTATGACCGATTCGCAACTGTATACACTGGATATACGTAGGCGACTATTTGCCCATTAAAGGGCATAAAACCTTGTAGTTTTTATGAGATATGAGTTTTTTAATAGAATTATTTGGGTGCTTTGGCATGCTCACAATAGCACCAAACTAAAATTGTATGAGTACTAAAAAATCACTGAGTTTTTCTAATCGATTTTAATTATGTTAATGGCTGTCGCGATGAAATCAGTCGTGTAAATGCATATACGCAGGCCTAATCAAATACTATTACTAATTACAGAAATGTGCCTTAGAGCATAAGAAATTAACTTCATCAACTATTGAAATCAGCTTCAGAGGCGTACAAGTTTCCTGTTAATTGCAAATTCATGCAGATACTTGATAAACAAAGCCAATTCTCTTGGCGTTTCTTCGAGGGCTGTTGATTCGCTTTTTTTTTTGTCTTAATTAAAAAATTACACAGCGTTTTTGCTAAACTCGACCTTCAGTCCATGAAAATAAGGTGATACCGTATACTCTGAAATTGCAAACTTGCTTTAACTTTATTTCTATATAAAAATCTGGACCGTGCCCCAATTGTGGGCCTCTCCTTACGGCTGTCAGATTGGCAGTGATTGCCTAGTTGTAAAGGGGCTACTGCATGTAAATCAAAAATTACGTTTTCGGGGTAGCTTTAGTTAGATTAGGCTAAAAAACTCAACGAAAAAGTTGAAATTTAAAAAAAAAAATCATCATAATAGATTAATTGCGCCTACAGGTGTCATTTTTGTATATCAAGTGTCTGAAACTGTACACTAACCAGTATAAAAGATAAAAGATTTAGTGCATATTTCTGTCCAGAATTCTGTAGTATGTCCTGTAATTGTAAATTGCAATTGTTTTTGATTTTTATTTCAAAATCGAAATTTTTTGGTTCTAGGCACACATTTCCTATATTTCGTGTCAATTCGCCTGTAAAATGGTTGGTTTGCCTAATTTTGTACGCGAGTTTTTAATTAACGCTTCAGCGATGCCAACTAATATGGGTAATCTAATTTACTACGAATCACACTGGTTCGTTATTTTTGTAGCACCGATTTCAACGAAGCATTATAAGGCCTTGCCATGTGTTGACGATAACAAATTTAATTATTAGTTATCATGCAGTCCAGCGGAAATTGAGATATCTAACGGTGACCGGCTCAATTAGCAATGTTTCGCAGACATCTCACGAGAATAGCCTTCGTTTCTGTTTTATTTTGCGGGAGTAGCGCAGCCATATTTCAAAATAATTTCAGCTGAAGCTACGAGTGTATTAATGCAGGCAAGGGCCATTGGTGTCAGATTGATATTTTCTTCGATAACTTTCGTCCAATACCATATCCGCGCAACCATCTAAACGTTTCCAGACGAAATATAGAAAATATTATCGATTTTGCCACTAGACCAACGGTGTCATGACAAGTTTGGATGAAACCAAAAGTATCTACCTTGCACTTTTAGGGGGAAACCAATTAAGGTTTATGGTTGAGCTTACGCTGGCCCTCTTCCATGAGCAAGCCAATGTAAATAGTAGATATGACACGTTGAAAGTATTAGCAATAACCACTTTTGCAGCTGTTAAAAGTCCGATTGATTTATCCAACCACAATTTTTGAACAATGTTAGACAGTCCCAGATATGTATTATTAATGCCACGTACAGTACACGCACGAACGAACAAATAAATTGTAAATCAAAATGATTGTATTACAAAATATGAATTCATTCTAAATCAAGCTTGAAGTAATTCGTGAACACATTGAATTTCATCTCATGGTGATTTGGATTGGAAATAAACTTTCTCATTTACTTTTTTTTGACTAACTTTTTAACCACTAAATAAAATCGTGACAAATAGCTAGTTTATTTTCGGTAGTCCCACATGCATATTGTTTTGCCGAATCACCCTAATATGAGTATTATCTCTACCTTAGACGGTGACATTAGCCAGAAAAAAATAATTTGCATTCCTGTTCACGATGAAAGTACAGGATTGTTATACAATCCTACCATCATTAGGAAAATAGTCTTTTTGAGGACCTTTCCACTGGTTTTAAGGACAATATTTTGAAAAAGAAGTAGACTCTCTGATATAGTTTATCATGCTACCAAATTACATATCAGTGTTAAGTGCAACGTCAAAATAACTTCGAATTCAAGGAAAGAGTTTTTACATTTTAGAAAACCACCTAAGGTTGTTCGATGAAGTTCTGTCTTCCCAAACTGCACTTAACACTGCACTGATTGGCGATTTAGGCACAAGTATCCAGTGGTCATCTTGAGGGTTTTCTTATGATCATTTCATTGTTAATTATAACGATAAAAACGTTGCCTGCTGGCACTCAACCCGAACTAATAAGATGCAGTAAAAATCTTTAGGTGTTTTTATCTTTTTCCAATATTTGTTCCCTGTAAATTTTGAAATTAATTGTTGTAGTGGGGACATGCCTAGCAATCTTCGTTGCTTCACATGATCTACGCAACCAGCGTTTAAACATGTCAAGAAAAATGGTG
>JAQFYZ010001621.1:0-22076 GCA_034695085.1 Cylindroiulus punctatus
GCACATACGACATTATTGGCTCCCGAGCGTTCAAGGATCAGCGCTCATGCATACGCCGTTTACCGTGGCAAGTATAGCTATGGCAGCCATGTTGATTTTACCAGCTATTATAGGGTCGGAATAGCCTGGAAAAAGTTATCAATAAGCGGAATCCCTCTGACTGGCTGTCAGAATTTGTCATTTCTCGTTGAGCCGCCTATAGGCAGCAATTTTTGCTTTCAAGCACATGTAAATTGAATTGGAAATACTAAAATTCCCAACAACAGATAGGCTCCTGGAAAGTGGGCTGTAAAGCGAATAGCTGTATAACGAATCATGTTTTTCGCGAACAAACCCATGCATGTAAAACCAACGAGATTTTTGGCTTATTTGTGGGGTAGGTTAACATTTGCAGTTGTTTGCTTTTCCAATTGCAACATCTTCCGTAGATTTCCCCAAAGCAGGATTTTTTTGGCTTTACGACCATATTAAGCGATTTAATTCATCTTCAATTCGATGTAACCGTCCATAATATCTGGATAAGATAAATGAAAAAGACCATGTTGCGGTTACGCTCCCCTGCCAATAATAAGAGTCTGCTTTACGACCGTTTTAACGAGCAGATCATAGTGCGGAATGAATCCGGTCATAAAAGATGCCCTTCGATTTCACTAAGGGCTTATGCTATGGTGACGCCATGTTTGCGAGCCCTGCGGGTATACTGTACATGCACGCTCGAAAGAGCGTACACCAAGATGATGATAACCTACTAAAGTGTGCAGTATGCCAGGTCAACCGCTGGTCAAGGTACATACAGTAGGCACAAAATATGTGAGCATTAAGCTTATAATAATGACTTCACGAGCAAATGAAAAGGAACACATGAAAAAATACTTCTGTTACGATGCTGGCATTAAATAGTTTATGATATAGTCTCCCACACATCCCCAAACACAGAATTATTCACCCAAAATTGGCTTCCGCGATTTTTAGTCGTATTTTAGATGTTTTAAAATGAAATATAGATGAGTAGAATTCGAATATGCACGCGCTGAAATTGGAACATGTGCACGAGCCATTTCGAATTTTTATCATCTTCATTTAATTTTCCATAAAATCTAATAAACGGCGTAAAATATGACTAAAAATCGCGGAAGCCAATTGTATTTGAAAATACTACATGGCAAGTTTAGCATTTGTGTTAATTTGTTGAAGATGATAATTTGTTAAATGCTGGCTGTAAAAAGCATTTATTGCACAGTGGGCACCTGTGTGAATCGGCTGAGAGCAATTCAATTTTACGATGATGATGGACCGATGGTGTCCACCCTGATGCGGGGACAGTTACCGATTATATTAGGGTCATGGAACGTACCCCCCTACCACATGGTATTCGCGTACTGATTGCAGGGAACTGAGTTGAATTGAAAATCGAAAATGTCAGAAACTGCATTTACACCGACGTTTGTCAAAGCCCAAGCCTGCAGCCAATGCAGCCTGTCCAAGCTTGCATCGCCACGTACAGGTACGCGTATTAATTTACCTTATCCACTGAAGCAATTCTCGCATTTTCCTTCCCGTTCTCACTTTTCCGAAGCCCAACACTAATACGAAGTACATGTAATCACCGCCGAAGACCGCGTAAAAAAACTTTCCCAAAACCGAAACCGCCCGTTGTCTCAACTCGTCCTCCGGCATTCGAAATTGGCGAAGTGACGGTTAGAACGTTCGAAACCCGCGAACTCCGTTGGCTAAAGCGCCGCCACATCGCCCTCGGCCAAGGTCGCATTGGGCGCGCGAGAGTAGCGCGAGAGCGGCGCACGAGATCTCGCGCGTGCGCAGTAGCGAGCAGCGTTGCCAATGGTGGCCGATGGCGGACTCCTTCGCCGGACCCTGCTTGACCATGCCGTAAGCCGCCCGAACACTCAGCTCGTTTTCGATTTCAAATCTCGAAAAGTTGCGCTTTGAGTCGCGGGGCCGAGCTCGCCGTTGGTTCCTCGCCGCGCGCCGTACTTTCCCGGGACCGACACCGACGGACTGACGGAGACCTCCAACGGCCGTCCTCATGTTGAAGCAGTTGCAAATGGGCTTGCGAGCGTTCCTGGTGCTGGCCTCGAAAATCTGGAGTTTCATATGCTATGTCCTGAGGAAACAAGTGAGAATCGTACGTATATTATCCGCCGCTCCGTGGAGAGCGGCCGGCCCTGCCCCCGCTCCTACCTGGCGTGGGTGCGAGCTTTTGGCCACGGGGGTGACACATCCATCCTTAGGCCTAACGTGGTTAGCACATGCACTATGCACACCTTCTGGTCGTGCATTTTGATTTCATTCGCCAAGCACACGTTGTCGGCTAAGGTGGGCACGTCCTGTAAGCTCCCCTCGAGAAACTAGCGTTACTGGGCAGAGTGCTGTTTAGAGGTCAACCTGTCAAGTGACACCGGTTGGACACCAGCCCAGGCTCTAGCATCAGTCAAAAAAAATTATGGCAGAATATCAAAATTAATTCATCTCTCCCAATCAGTTCTCAAAGTCAAGTAAATTTGCACACAGAATGTGTTTAAAGAACTAGACGGTTAAATCTGTCAGGTGTGCAGTTGCACCTGTAACTGATGTGGAAAAAATGCCACACCCCACCATTGTCACCTGGGCCCGTGTTTGTTTGTCAACTGGGAAATGTTCCTAATGATCCAGCAATGGGGAATTAGGATTCAAAATTCGCTTATTTTACTCAAATAGCGTCGTCAGCGATCTCTCCCGCCTGTTTCGTGGGTCACTTGTCAAGCTGGTTGATGTTGGCACCTGTTGTGAGTAGGGCCTTCATGTACTACGAAAAATTTTAACCTGATGATAAACAGCCCATTTCAGATATCATTGCCAATAGGCGCTGGGTGAGGCTGTTTAAGTAATGTATTATGTAATCGCCCCTTTTAACGTCATCGGGTGTTTTTATAATGCAGTACAAATCTGGGTTAAAATACATCCAGTTTGCAATAAAAAATTTAGCCTATGACATGTTTGTTTGACACTGTGATTTTGTGCGAATGAAATACATCGTGTCGTTGACCCGTGATGGTGTCATCTCATTGTCGTGGGTTCAAAAATGTGTTTCAAAAACCATTAAGTTTTGCGAACAAATTTCGACTGTGCCATTGTTTTGTTCGATAGCTTTCGGTTGGGTGACTACAATCGATCGTTTGTTCAATCACCGATGATGCAATCAGTCAAGGGAGTTTGCAACCTATGACGAATGCTAACATAGGAGCGAAGGGGGTCTGACACTCACGATTCTGTGTTGACATAATACTTGAACATTGGCATGCCCTGCTGGGAAGGTGTTATCTCATAAAACCCGTCCGTCCTTGCACCAGTTTAATTACCTTACCATTTGGCTAGGGATCCAGTCAGGTAGGCCTCAGGATTTGGCAGCAGCCTAAAAATGATAAATGAATCATTATGTACATTAGGTATTTAATGTTCTCAAAACGATATCGATGCGAAAGCTCAAAATGGTTTGCATTGGCCGGGCTTGGAAATTCTCGCGACATAGTTAATCAGTTGAACAACCAAGGAAACATTTGGACCCATAAATTTTATGACTGTGTGCAGCCTTGCTTAATATTCTGGTAAATGTGCCATAAATTCGGGATGTTTCAGAAAGCACGTGTCCATAAAAATATTTTTCCAAAGACAATGCTCGGTGTAGTCAGTTTCCGTAAACAGTTTATTTACGGATAATTTTCAGATAATTTTTCATCGATTGCGACAAATCGGATATCAGGAGAGGCACGCTAAATATGATATGATAGGGAATTAGATATGTCAGCTAATAGATTTCAAAGGCCAGATTGTCGTTGCAATACCACCACCCGTAAATGCGAGCCGTGCTAAACATATTTTCTAAAATAGATAAGTGCGGGTTAATGCAACTCAAAACTAACGTTATCTGTATTTTTTGTTGTAGTTTTTGAGTCGACGAGCTTGTGATTTACAAAACAAGCACTTGTTTTATACACTATGATCGGTGGTAATGATCCTCGCAGAATTTCTGCTTATTTTGCTCGTTTATTCGCGGCCCGCCACCCTTGCCAACTATTTGGTTCCCATTTCCCCCTTTTCCCCCAGCGACTAGGTTCCTGGATCAAAAGCGGGGTACCGGTATATTTAGCACCCAGAATGGGATTCTTGAGTAATGGTGTGTACGGGAGAAAGTCGAGCCTCGGCAGGGGGTAGCAAAGTCATTGAAGAAACTGCGAGCTGGTGGCCATGCCAAGAAAAAGTCCCGAGATAGAACGAAAATAAAACGATGTCAATATTTCGTCCCTTGTATCTTTGCAGGTTGTTCAACACCAGACGGTCAAGTACAAAATAGTACCTTTGTCCCCTCTATCGAAGCATCGGCTAAGTGAGTACATCAGTCTGAGCTACGACTGGCCCCGGGACTCAAATGTGCTAATTTTTTTCTCTTAATTAGATTTGGTGAAAAGAAAGATTTTAGTACTAGACTTGGACGAGACATTAATACACTCGCACCACGATGGCGTCATTCGACAAACAGTGAAGCCTGGGACGCCACCAGATTTTGTTTTAAAAGTAAGATTCATCGGCAAAATTGACCAAATGAGTCAGATCAATATCAGCAGATGTCTTAACTTGTTCAAATACATCGATGGTTTAAAGCATAGCTATCGTTTCCAATTTTTCAAACTGTTCAGAATCACAAATACATTGTATTAAATATTTCGGCTCCTCTGGAAGGTTTTTGTCACATTAATTATTGATGTGAGAAGAACCTTGCAGACGGCCTCCTGTGGCCTCAGATGAAAAAATTTGTACACTGTATGTATAAATTTGATTGCTTGTATCTCTTAAAACGAAACTAACTGTTGATTCATGAGCACATACAACATGATTTTAAATTTCATCCATCCAACTGTTGGACCTAAGCTGGAGGCACTACATTACAAAATACCGGTACAAAAAGGACATACAATGTATGTGCACAAACACTGCCAACCAATGTCTATACTGTATAATAAAATTGTGATTACTTTCTTTCAAAGTTTCGGTTGCCACTCTGCATCTATGCCCTATGTGGTTTAGAATCCAATTCAGTTTTTCCAAATACAGGACATGCGTTATCTGTGCTTTTAACACGCACCTTCTCGTTATTTGATATTTACAAATTCATGATGCGAGATGGTAACGTTTTGACTTTTTGTGCAGGTAACGATAGACAGGCACCCAGTAAGGTTTTTTGTGCTGAAGAGGCCGCATGTGGACTTTTTCCTGGAAGTGGTGAGTTGTACCAACAGTTGCCTGCCATTCTGTAAATTCTGCCCAACTAAAGCTAGCTTTCTATTCGTGACAGGTCAGCCATTGGTACGAGTTAGTAGTTTTTACGGCCAGCATGGAAATATACGGCGCTGCAGTGGCCGATAAGCTCGACAACAGAAAGAACATATTAAAGCGAAGATATTATCGGCAGGTAAGGAAAAAGTCTCTAGTTTAATGCAACGTCCGAGTCAAATGCGATAGTTTAATTTGCTTCTGTTTCTTAGGATTGTACGTTAGAGTGCGGTAGCTATACGAAGGACCTTTCAGCAATTTGTAGTGACCTTTCTAGTGTGTTCATTTTGGATAACTCGCCCGGGGCTTACCGAGCATATCCTGGTGAGTTGGGCCTAGATTTCTAAGTGTACTTTGAATCGGCTACACCGTCACAATATCATATGCCTAAGGAACCTTTCTTTTTCCCCCACAGATAACGCTATGCCTATCAAATCTTGGTTTTCGGATCCAACAGACACGTCATTACTCAACCTCCTGCCAGTGCTGGACGCACTAAGGTTCACCAGTGACGTGCGCTCCGTGCTGGGACGAAACATTCACCTCAACAGAAATATGCACAGTAGTGAGTGGTAACCCGTAGTGAACGAACAAATCTGCTGGATGTTAGCAGACACAAATTTAACAACAGGCAGTAGCCGAAGTCTTTGGACGTGTTTTGGAGTCGTGACTTGTTCGCAACTTTATCGATTTATTTTTAAAGGTTTCCCATTGTCCGAAACTACGAAGCAGCCTGGCAGTTTTTTGGACGGTGGCCCAGAGCCTCTAATTTTGTACAGAACCTGTAATATTTGATGTAAAATACGTGTAGACAACTGTGTATAGTCCCATTCATCCGTCATCGGTAATTTCGATCGATCATTACTACAGTTTCCTTTTACCTGCTACTGTAAATGGGAATTCCTGCGGTCACGTATTCATGTTTTAGTTTTAATTGTTTTGAATAAAAACAATGGAAACGTCTTGCTGATAATTCTGCGATTGCACACATTTCTGATAAGTGGAAAGCCAGTTGGGGTGTTCCGTATCAACCATCAGTACGTTACATCTGATTCATTTCAAAACCCATACTTCGTCTATAAAAATACCCCTTCATCCACGTTTTGTACAATTTCTGCATTTTCCGAGCAATGTTTCCAATACACAAGATTGCGGTAAATGGAAATCGGCCCAACCGTTGTTACCTTAAAGTTGTATGTATTGCTCCTGGGGTAAATTATGCATTTACATGAAAAACTTACTACTAACAATTTTTCTTTTGGTGCTTTATTAGATGAACAAAATTTAAATGACTGAATTTACTTCAAATTTACTTATTTAAACAATAAGTGATAAAACTGAATTTTTTTTGTCCAATAAGGCACTGCTGGACAAAAAAATAAACAAAAATAATTAGGGATTCTTTAACGTATGCATGTGTTTTATGTTTAGAGTGAACTATTGTCCACTTTAAGAGCCTTCATTAAATTGCATCTGAGAATGAAATGTTCAAGTGTTAATGAGTTTAAAACAAAGTTCGCAACCACAGTTGGGCCAATTTCCAGATAGTTTGTTTTTAATGTTTGTTTCAGTTCTTCACTCTTGTAAGTGTGATTGTTATTTTATAAGTAGACGAGTCATTTTTATGTTAATTTCATGTTGAAACGACATGCAAAGTGTACGTATTTTTATACGCAAAAAAAAATACTGACGACCCCAATTTTAACACTAATATTGTACACATTTTGTAGAGCAGAGGGTTATTTGCTAAGGCTTTTGAAAGCCACATTAGAGGGAGGTTTCTGAGCACAATTCGGGAAATTTATCTGCATTTATTGTAATGTGAAAGGGGGGAGTGACATTTTAATCTGCTATTAAGCCGCTTAATTAAAGTTATATGATGAGACTCGAAGTGGGAGGAGAAACGCAAGATTAGGTCTGTAATGAATATAAAAGGGCATCAGATTTCACATGACATTTTCTGTTAATTTTTCAAGATTTCCATTTTCGTTTGTATAAGTCAACGAACTCTCCATGAACGTCAGTTAAATGTAAAATAAAATTTAAAATGAATATTTAACATGGAATATATTCCGGTAATATTTCATTCAAAGTTATATTATGTCATTACAACGAAATATAATCTAATAGGAAATAAATTTTAACAAACTTAATTTAAACATGGGTTTGATTAGTAGAAAAAATTATTAATTCATCATTCATTGTGATTTGGGACCTATCTTTAATGTGAACCTTGTTGTATTTTTTTCCAAATCCTCCCAGTTCATTATTTCTATAGAAGAAAATATCACTGATCTGTTTGACCAAATTTCTGTGCTGCCAAATTCAGTAAATTTATTAATTGGTTAAGTGTCTGATTACTTTGTTACCAGAATGTTGGCAAGTCCGTATATTTAGTAAAAAATAACCATTTGAATTCCTCAATGTACAATCCAAGTCACTATCACGACTTGCTGTACGTAGTCTTATTTATGCCAAAATAATGGTTCAATGCCACTATACACTATAACAATGATCTCGTTTCATAAATTGGGGTCCACAGACCGGATTCCCTTGTGCCGTCGTTATTATTATTAAATGAAATTGTCGCAACTGTTAACTAAGTCCCCCTTTGAGTTACAAGGCCCCATGGAATGATTGTGTTCATGTAGTTTTGGCCTTGCAGTGATTCCAGATCAGAGAATTGGTGTAAAAATGTAGATGGAGGAACGAGTTAAGCAACAACATTTCTGTAATAAAAATGAGAAATATTTGCTTGTTTTTGTCTGTTTATATATATACCCCTATAAAAATAAAAGACTATTACCCCCACAGATTGGTCATACTTTCAAAGAAAAGTGCATTTTATGTTAGCCTAAGTCAGTGAAGTCACTTAATTATAATATTAAATTAAGAGCAACAGCTAATCCTCTTAGAAAATGAAACATTTTTAGACTTAGGTGCTGGTTTCATAAGGCTCATTTGACGCATATGCATTTAGATTATATCCAGATTCGGTTACTTTTGGGCAAAATCGAGTATAGACATGTACATGTATTCTGGTCATGATAGAGCATAGTTATTTTTGTACATAAATTAATATAGTACGGCTAATGAAACTTTGAAAGATAATGACAACCACTGATTGGTGCACACACATTGCATGTCATTTGCATGTCTACTGTGCATGCCTATTGCATGCCTACTGTATGTACATGTACATGTAATAACTGATCAGACCACCAATATACTCGGATCCATGAAACTACATGAAAAGTAATGTTGTTGGCATTCACATGAATCAACAAATGTAATGGGTTATTTAAAACGATCTGTGTTTTTTTCCACCATCAACAGACATTACATAACATTGGAAAGTGAAACTGCCCGCGGGCAATTCGGCAGGCAGGTACATGTATTTGGAGCTGCACTGTATGGTTCATACGTTTTCAAATCAATTTTCATATAACTAGATACAAAATACAACTCTTCCCATCATTACATATTTGTAAATAATAACATTTTCTGGATTCTTACCCATCATAGTTGATTATTCTTGAAATTCCTCAAACATTCTACGGAGAACGTCGGCACGCGCACAACCACGAACTTGAATCGAATTCGAACGCGGCAGTGCTGTCACGGCTCCTTGACGACATCCTCTAGAATTCCCTATTGACTTCCTGGATCGCAGGAATCCTCTCTACTTGACTTTGAGGCCAGTATCGATAGAAGCAAAAGAGACAAGAGCATAAATCAAGTGAATATAATTAAAATATCCAATCCACCCTAGGCTTAATATTAAATTCAGGGTGTCCTTCATCATTCCGTTGCTTGTATTGATTAAAAACCTCTGAAATATACTATACATTACCACCAATGCCATATGACAAGCCAACTACAATAAGCTTGATTTGATTGAAAAGATATGTTGGAATAAATTGCTCAATGCAAGTTTGGCACTTGAGTGTCATGGCATACTGATGTATTTTACTTTTCTATTTCATTTGTTGCCATTAATTTTTCTGCACATTTTGTATATTTATTTTTTACCTTCATTTTCCTTACTTTTTGTATAACATTTTTGTACTTGGGTAAATCTACCCCTCCACCACATGGCATTCAGGTGCATTGGTGTATTGAAATGAAATTGAATTGAAGTTTCCCCGGCCTGCGCATCCACTTCCCTAAACAACGTGCATGTGAACTAATCATTATAATTTGTTTTGTGGGCCTGTAGTGAGTGCATTTGCCATCTCCTCAGCTGTCTCACCAACGACTGGGCACAAAGCCAAAATTCTAGCTGGAGATGACGCCAAAAACAGTTTAACAACACTGTCCCAGAGGCGAAACAATACAAGAATAGCTACGCGAAGCTAGCATGCCGAACATCGATGGGCTCGGGTGAGGACAACGAATAGTCAGCACCATGCACATCCTGTTTTTCCCCGATGAGATCCACGAGAAGATCTTGGGTTACCTGGACATTGCCGATTTGGCAGCTGCGACCAAGTCCTGCGAGACATGGCGCCGCATCGGGAACGACAGGCTTGTCAAGCGCTGGTGCTTGAAGAACATTTCGCCGGACGTGCTGAATGAGATCACCGAGAACCAGTTTCCGGGGCTATCCAGGACCCCCTCGGAAGCCGTTGCCTTCGATGGGTTCGACTGGGTTAACCTGTGCACGAAGTGGGCAAGGACCGCGTACGTCGCGCCCGGTTCGGGATCGGGGTCGGTCAATGCGGAGGTAGAATCCGTCCCCTTGAGCCCCTTGATGGTCATGAAGTCCTGCGCTTGCGCGGCTGTTTCGGGCGACGTGATCATTTTGGGCGACCACGCCAACAATGTGGTGTGGTACGACAGCTGCGGCGAAAAGATTGCCCAGAAGGGCAATTTCGGGGAGCCAGTCGTGGCCCTCGGCCTTCTGAATCTTTGCCTGAGGGAACAGGTGTGGAGCAGGTACGGAGCCCAGCATGATGCCGTGATAGCCGTGAGTCACGAGTTCATCGCCATCTACTCGATGCCCACTTGGAACTGCCAAGAGCTGTATTACCTCAACGTCAGGCACGGCACGAAAAGCATCAGCGCGCAGGGCAACCACTTCGCCTATTACAACAGCAACCAGAATGTGATGACAGTTTGCGTCGTGCTTCGGCAACCCGCGTCGGAGTGCGATTCCTCGGACAACATGCGGGTCTACCCCTGGGTGATCCAGGTGAAGTCAAGTTGCGCTTTCGCCACCAAGAACCAGGTGCTCAATTGGAAGCTGTGGAAAAACAGCGTGGTTTGCCTGCTGTTGAACGGGACCGTGATGACCTACGACATGGACAGCGAGACTGCGTCGCAGTCCATCTTCATATCAGAGTTCTTGTACCCTTTCGATTGCTTTCTGTGCCGCGGACTGATATTCTGCAACATCAGCTCGGCTCGTGCTCTCCTCAACTATTGGCACGTCAACACGGGAGGCCCTCACTGGCTGGTGTCCACGGATGGACAGACCTTCAGGCGAATGAAAACGACTCTTCATGATGGGGACGAAATCAGTACGATCAACATCAAACGGACTGTGATCGTGGCTGGGACCATACGCGGCAAAATATGCATCTATCGGCACACGGGCAGCGAGCACGAAATCCCAGACGTGATGTTGCGAGGACCGACGCTGGCCTATAAAATAGCCAGCACGCCAATCTACAATTGCGACTTCAGTCTGGACGGTGAGAATATGAACATCGTGGCGAAAACCACGGCGCACACGCTCCTGCTTATGAAACTGCCTCTAATGGAATCGTGGAGATCGGTAGCACGGTAGCACCAGGCTAATTGCCGCAACTCTCCACGAAGAGGACATCACCGCGCTCAGTATCAAACTGACGGAGGGAGGCAAAACAGGCATCTACGGGCACACGGGCAGTGACCGCTGTCTTCCAGATGCGCTGCTGCTAGAACCGTCGGTGATCTATTCACTGGCAGACATGTCAATTGTCAGCTGTGATTTCATTCTGGACAGCCACGTGGGCATGATCATCGTGGCGAAAATAGCCGAGTATAAGATTCTGCGCCATAAATTGCCTGTAATGGAAGCATACTTAAAATAAAATTTTACCACCTTGGCGATAATGGCAGTTTTCTTCCGTAAAATGTAAATCACGAAAAGTAGTTGAAACAATACTTGAACGCCCCTTGAACTTGGGTCTATTGGTCTGGAAATTCGATATAACGTCTGGATAACCTGAAAAAGTCATGGAAATTAGTTTGAGGATTTCGCCAAACACTCTGGAGAGGTTTCACGGAAACAAGTTCACTGGTAACTGTTTGCTGGACAATCGTTCCTCTATCCATCATATACACTATCTAGGTAGTTTAAATTTAAAAACGAAATTAAGAGAAAAAAAAGACTGAAAATCCAGCGATCAATGTTCCATGCTGGAACGTTTCCAGATTCCTGGGAGATATTCAAGTGTCATCCTTAGGCCCTTTGTGTGAAGACATTTAAACGCGTTCCATCTGGGTGAACAACAGGTGAGCGCAGAGTGTAATCCGTACTAAAATGGTTTCAACACCAGCTTGCGTCACATTCTACCCACAAGGTTTATTAATCCGTAAATTTCGCATCTTTGCAAACGTTTCAAAAAAAAATGGAGAGAACTTTTCAATGTTTCAAACAAGTGATCAAAATAAAGCATTCCTCTCAGTAGGCAACACCTACAAAAATACGACTGCATAGTGTATTGACTGGCATACGCACAAAAGGATTAAAATCTGACAAAAAGTTCCCCATTTCAACACGGGGCGTTTTAGTGACACGGGAAGGGAGAAGATGGAAGTTGGCAGAAAGACAGTTAGTTGGAAGGCGGCGAGAGCGGACCAAGGACCACCGAGAGAGCTGGCGAGCAAAATCCCGCTGTCCCACGTCGTGTTAATTTCATCGTGGTAATTGTGTGGCAGGGCCTCGGAAAGAAGTAGAGAAGCATCGTGGGGGGATGGAACCAATATGAAAGACGAGGGCTTCGAGTCGTTAACGTAATACTTGTCAATTATACGAACGCATGAGCAACGTAAAGGTACTGTCCAAAAGGGGATCATCTCCAAATTATTGCTGACGAATACTGAAGCCGTTCAGTGCAAGTTGTGGCAAAGCCGTCAAAGTAATTCACAAAATAAGGCTAAAAATGTGGGTGTAGAAATATAAATTTCCAAAAAACTTGAAGGACACGGACTGTTTGTTCCCAGAGTTTAATCGAGCTCGCATTAAGTCACTGAGCTGAGACTTTGATTTCAGGCAAACTGCACAAAACGTACGCATCGACAAATCAAATATTTATGAAAAAGCATGTTTCAGCGTCCAGTTTTGCCCTGTTCGGTTAGTGGCCTCGTTTAGCTCCACATGCACCACCTCAAGATCCAAGTGCTAGTTTAGCCCATACCTATCGTGCATTTAGATAAACGGACCAAACCAAGATTTGGACAATCGGTTATGGGTTAATCAACAGTTGAACTGCTGAAAAATGTCCGTCCCCAGCAGAACCGCAAAAAACATCCGCTGGCTTATAGTTAGTTTTTCGAGTCGAAACAATTTGGCTCGGGTGAAGGGAAGCACGGAAATCAAAATTGCC
The DNA here is from genome assembly GCA_034695085.1 of Cylindroiulus punctatus. NCBI lineage: Eukaryota > Metazoa > Arthropoda > Diplopoda > Julida > Julidae > Cylindroiulus > Cylindroiulus punctatus. Next base: position 12,921 of record JAQFYZ010001621.1, read on the forward strand.
TGATCAAAAATTTGAAATGCAGAACAACCCAAGAAAACGAGGAGACGAGGACGAAAAAAGGCGGTGGGAATGTCCGTTTGAGTAAAGGTTGGTTTAAACGGGACGTGGTTAAAAGGGCCAAAACGATCGCCGAAGAACCAATTGGAAGATTTTGGGGCATGTTTGTTCCCCTCCGAGGAGGAACGCCGAAAAGCCAGTGCGTGAGTGAGAGGGCTGCGATGCGCGGGAGGAATCGAGAGTTTCAACCTTTTTGTCAGAGCTTAATTAATAGGATTAGTAGAGTAGTAGGTGACGAAGCGTCGTTAATACCACCGGTAACAAACTTAGTGGAATCGGCCGGGCCTGGGGCCCCAGATGACCGGCTTGGACACCACCTCGGGGGCGGCCGGAGCAGCGCCGAACGCCGGAAACTCCAAGCTGCTGCTCGTGTCTGGGGCCTTCTGGTCCCACGGCGCCCCTTTCACCACGAACCCCTTGTTTTCGGGGCCCTGCTGCTGGGAGTCATCGTCCTGGTGGCGACTCGGAGCAACCGTGTATTGCCTCATAAACTCGTTTTCCTTGACGTCTTGAAGCTGCGAAACGTTAAAAACACCTCACATTAGAAAAGATTCTCAGATTCTTCTCAGATTCTATAGGTACCCCAACTTGATTCCACTCACGTATTCTTCTTCCAAATTGAGCAAGTGATCCTTTGCATCCAGGACGTTTTCTTCAGCGCCGGTGATGACAACCACATCCGGATCCTCGTCCGTGCCTCTGGGAAACCGGATTTCGACCTTGAAGTCGTCCATGAGCTTTCGGATACTGCGGCCCTTAGCTCCGATCAGGCGTGAATGAACGCGATGATCGATCTTCACGCTCTCACTGACCATGTCCTCCTGCATGAACGAACGATTAGTGTTAAGAGCAGATTAGCACAATAAGACATCAGACCAACCACAGGCAAGCATCGCACAGACCAGTTTCGAGACGATGTCCAAGATGGCGTCTCTAGCAGCTTCCGTGTTCTTCTCGTATCCGGTGATGATAATGTCGTTTTCGTTCGACTCACCGCGATCCGGAAACTGGATGTTGACGTCATGGTCTTGCCTGATTTTGCTGATCACGGTGCCCTTGCGACCGATGATCTTCGGATGATACTTCGGATCGACCTCAACGCGTAGTTGATAGTTGCGCAGAGCCTACAAACAAAAAAACTAAGCCAATTTTCCTTGCAGTTTCTAGGACAAACATTACCGTTCAAACAATAGAACTTTTGACAAAAATAAAGCCCAGTATCTTCAAAACCTGTCCGAAACAACGAGGCAAGTTTGTTTTACACACACAGACTAGATTATTTTCGTATTAAGGTGCTTAAAAAATAAGCAACTAATTCACGTCAATAAGAACAATTATTTACTTTTAACATGCCTAGTGAGCAAACATAGCGAATATAGGTTCTTAACTCTAAACAAATTTTGACTACACGTACCCGATCTTGTTTTTCCTTTTCCAACTGTTCCACCCTTTCGGCTAGAGCTGCCTTGGCGTTTTCCACGCAGGCTGGAGGTCCCTTGATGCTGATCAAGTCACTTTGATGCGCGAGAGGAGGCACGGTGATGTTGACATCATACCGCTCCATCATCTCGCGGACGTCACGACCCTTGGAGCCGATGATGTACCGGTGGAAGTCGAAGGGAACCTCGACGTCCACAGTTACCGGAACTAGAGCCTGGCATCGTCAACAATCAAATTTAAATCGAAACCACAGTACACACCAGATACGCTCATTACGAGAAAATCTGAAACGCTTCCTACCAGCAACGCATCTTTTGCCCGTTCGCAGTTATCGATTTTGCCAGTAATCTTGATGATGTCAGTCTTTCTGGGTCTGTCCCCGTCTACAAACTCGTGTTCCAAGGGCACCTCATCTCCGTTGGCTTGAACCAGTTCACCATTCTGCTGATTTTCCTCTAAAAAGATATGTCATTGGAAAAACATTTCTCTAACATAAGTTTCTTTAAAAGCTGTCAAATCATTATTCTTTAATATAGAAATCTAAGACTAACCAGGAAACTTAATTAAGAACAAAAAGCAGCTTTCTGAAGGCCTCATCCCAAAGTATTTCAGCCAAAAAATAGATCTAAAAAGCAGTTCTGTTACCATTTTCATCACGAACTTCCCGGTCAGGAAACTTGACTTGAACATCGAATTCTTGGGTGATCGACTGCACTTTGAATCCCTTCGATCCCATCACGGTACGATGATCTCTTTGGGGAATCACACATTCGATTGTCACCATTTGTTCCTAAATGATTGATTCGTTCATAAGCAAAACACGGCAACAACTACAACTTAAATAAAGAAAGATGAGTCCAGAATCTGCTTTTACCAATTCAGCTACTATTTCTGCCAATTTCTGTTTCGCGCCCTCCACGAAGTCCTTCGCGCCCTTCAGAGTGACGACATCTTTCTGCAGTCCAGTTCTTGGAAAGCTAACGGTAACACCTCCAAACTCGTCAGCAATCTCTCGGAGAACCTGGCCGCGCCTCGCCACGAAATGACGATAGAACTTGGGGTCCATCTTCATCTCGCTCTCGACCACATTATCCTAAAGCAGACAGGGACGGTGGCCGTCACGTTATCTAAAAATCGCTATGAAACGTGCATTTTGCTTGGAAATTCGTTTTGCACTCAACTAACCAAGTTCTTCACGAGCGTCTCCAGTTCAGCTTTCGCCTCCTGCACAGCTTCCTTCTTGCCAATGACCACAATCAGTTCCCGGTCCTCATCTTTATCCGTAGGGAAAATGATCCGGGCCCCAGTCTTATCACGAACCTGGATGTAAATAAAAAATTGCGGCTTGCACAACCACACGAGAAAAACAATGGTTAAATTAACTGTTTGTTGCGACATTACCTTTCGGATGTTTGCGCCGTTGCGTCCGATTAGGAATTTATGATGCTCAGGTTTGGCACGGATTTCAGCGGTGAAACTTGATTGTTGCTGGAAGAGTAACAAAGAACATGACTTTTATGTCCTTTGTCCTTGATTATCAAAGATGCCTGGCTGTATTTGCCACATGAAATCATATTAAAAGCAAGGACATACCTTCTCGTTGGTGAGTTCCACCAGTTGCTTCTTCGCCTTATCAACGTCTTCCTTGGGTCCCCGAATCGTTACTTTATCGCTGCCAGTGCCCTCTTTGGGAAAGAAAATGTTGACTCCGCCGCACTCCTCCATGATGGAGCGGATGAGCCGCCCCTTCGCACCAATTATGGAATTGTGAAACTTGGCCGGAATGATAATATCTATGCTAACGATGCTATCCAACTCGTTTTGGATTTGGAGAATCCGAGTACGGGCTGCCTCCACGTCAGCTTGCTTGCCAGTAATCACGATCACATCCGACTCGCTGCCTTCGGCCGGGAGGTCTATCCTGGTATCGGTTTCCTCGCGGATCTAAAATTCATGTCAATAGTTAGGCACTTCAGCAGCTATGGATCAACTTTCGTCAGTCTACTACGACGGTTTACCTTTTTAATGTTGGCACCCCCCTTGCCAATAATGTACTTGTGAAATTTCTTGAAAATAGGCACTTCTAGTTGAAAACTTTTTTCAACGAGGTCGCTAAACACGCGAGACAAGTGTTTGTGGCATGAATCAACATCTTGTTTCGCACCTTTGATAGTGACCACGTTGCTTTTGTTCCCTGCGGAAGACATTTAAGAGGTCATGGTAGTGATGATCGAACCAAGATTTCACAAACGTTCACCGTCCTCAACACTTATCGAGCCGATTTAATCAGCTCAAGGTAAGATAATGAGAGCGTATTCAGATTGTAACCTGGTAACCATTTTTAGTTGAAGGATATTCGTGTTATTTTAATCTACCAACTTAAACTGACTATCACCTTGAGTATTAATCTCAAATCTGCCATAGGAGAATAAATATTTTCAGACTGAAAGCATTCACAAATCCTTTCTTGGTCATTAGGCCCCGAAAGTGAAACTTTATGACACTTTGCTTTGAACGTAATTTCGATAACATACCTGGATCGGGAAAGGTTATAATCACTTGGTTGAACTTGTCCCGGATTTCCTTGATGCTCTCTCCTTTCGCTCCGATGATATTTCGGTGGTAGATCTGATCTATCAGAATATCTTTGCTTTTCTCGTTTTCCTAGAAAGCACAAAGACCGGTTAGACAGTCAAATTTGCCACTGTCTTGCCAATTTACCAAAAAAGATCAACTCAACGCTCGTTTTACCATTTTCTTGGTCATCTCCAGGAGCTCGAGTTTGGCAGCTTCCACACCTTGAATGTCTCCCTCGATCCGAATGATATCGCTGTTTTCGTTGGAAGGTATATTTATGAGAACGCCAGTTTCCTCCTTAATACGATTCACTGGAGAAATGCATCGACATTAAATTTATGGAGAGTAGAAAACCACAAAGGTTTTGAAGTTGAACACTAACCATTTGCTCCGTTTTTGCCAATGATATGCTTGTGATACTTCGGATCGACGTGAATTTCCTGATACGATAGACGATTTCTCAGGTCCTTGGTGATCTCTTCCAATTTCGTGTGAGCTTGGTCGACTTCGTTCGGAGGTCCTTCAATCGTAATTTTGTTTTGTTGGTCATCAAATTCAACGTGAACCTTGGGAAGAAAAAGGTTGAAAGCTGGTAAAACCTCTAAATTACGTTGGTGAATAGGTTAAATTCATATTGCCGTTTATCCAAACTACCTTTTCAAGGTCTTGCGTGAGCAACCGAATATTAGCTCCTTTACGACCGATAATGTACTTGTGGAGCCAACTTTCAGCAGAAACACTAGCTTCGACCACACTATTAGCCTGTGAGAATAAGCAGGATTTAATACAGAGATGGCTCGAGAGATTGCACCAATCTAATGGTGCTCACCTTGGCATAAACTAGCGTCAAAGCTGGTCCAAGCTTGTCCTGCTCTCCTCGAAGAGTAACAATGTCAGACTGGTTATCGGGAGGTGGGATTTCCACAGAAACGCCTGTCTGGGCGAGGATTTCCTGAATTCCGTTTCCTCTCGGGCCAACGATGTACTTGTGTTGAGATTTGCGAACGTTAACTTGAGCCATTTGACACTTTCGTTTCTGTAAGCAAAACCAAACGACATGTAAATCTATACCTTCAGAAAAAGTATAGTTATAAAAATCATGGATTTTTGAGAAGATTAAAAAACAATTCAAAAACCTGGTGGCTTAGTTTATAAGAACAACAAATCACGAGGATTTCCTTAGGACACTTATGGCTATTGCTATAACAACATATCTAGGTTACCATAAAAGAAAATGATTTAACATGAGCATAATCCCAATTCACCTTTTCCTCATAAATCTTGATAATTTCGTGCTTCGCCTTCATCACGCCTTCCTTTTCACCGGCTATCGTGAGCTCATCCTTCATCACTCCCGGAGGGGGTATGTTGATCCTCGCTCCGGTTTCGCTCATCAGCTGGGCTACTAGTTCACCTCGGGGACCAAAAATGAATGGATGGTAGATCTTTGGGATTTCGAGCCTTTCAAAAGCCAGCTTTGCCTACAGTCGAGAAACATGATTGTAAAATAGCAACGTCGCACAGATACCAGGGGGAGCATCTAAAAACCGACTAGTATTACTCGCCTGTTCGTCAGAGATAACTTGGATTTCATGCCGCGCCTTGTCGATGTTTTCCTTGGTGCCGACGATCTTGATCATTTCCGAATTCTCTTCGGACCGCGGAACGCTTATTTTAGTCGCCGTAGACAGTTCCAATTCCTTCAGTCGTTCACCTTTCCGTCCAAGAATGTAGCGGTGGTGTTCCTTCGGGATCTGGATTGTGAGGTTTGCCTGAAACACAACAATGTGACCTTGGTCGTTAGTGAAAATTGCACCGCACTCCTTTCACTCAAAGCAACAATGCATACCTGAGTTTGTAAAGTGTTAACAATCAGGCGCCGCGCTTCCATGACCGCTTGTGGTTTTCCCGTAACCAAGATGGTAAGGCTCTGATCCTTCGCCGAGCTGATTTCGATGTGCGCCCCAGTTCTCTGCATGATGGCAGCACACTCCTTGGCCTGCTCTCCCTGGCCCCCGAATTGTTCGTTGATCTCCTTGTAGCGACGCTCTTCTACGGGCACATTGAAAACCTGCGAAGAAATTTGCAAGATGAAGCCAGAGACAACAACAATCAACTACAGAAAACGGAAGAAATCACGCCACCCTTTGGTAGACCCAAATCATTTTACCTGAGTGATGATGGAACGGTTCACTTTCATGCGCTCGTTCCATTGCCCGAGGCTGGCCTGCTGCGTGTCAGTGGTGGTGCTTTCCGGCAGGGCAGGAAACACTTCGTCGTAGCTAAATGCAACCGGCTCATACACCTCATGGCCCTCGGCCATCCTGCTCGGCTCCTCCATAATAACAACCGTGTCCGGATTCATAATCGATTACACGTTCTGTCGTACAGTACTGCAACTAAGTGGAGAAATTAAAACAGATCAGAGAATGCTTTTGACATCTCAAAATCCAATACATAAAAAGCACGTGAAAAGCCGGTCCTGATCTCCTTCGCATTAACTTTCGAAGAAATCCCATAAATCAAGTCTAGTTCAGCATGGTTTAAACTCGATTGAAAACATGAACGTCAACGCAGATTTAGAGACTGATAACCGCATACAACTTATTTTTGGGCTTGACGGGATTTACGTTGCACAACGAAGTGCCAAGGTGAGCTAGGAACAGCATTCTGATTGTTGTGGCTGAAAGATTTGTTCGAGAACTATGGACAATGTCTTTCACAAAGTGCACACAATATGGTATTACGCGATTTAATCGCTACTAGACGGGTTGTTTTTGTTAGGTTACATACTTCACAGATAATTAGGCAGTTTGAACTATATCAACGATAAATGTCCGTACGAGTAAAACTGGTGCAATTTTGTCAAAAAACGCATGCTACTCTGCAACGGCACTAGATCGGCAGGCCCAATTTATTCGACAATTACCACCTTGTGACCTAAAATGAACTAACAGCTGTGGCATCACATTAAATTGAGTTTATCTGTGAAGCCCTTGGTATGGGAGCAATATCATCATGACCCCGTGCAGTTTGTTTAGCAAATTATACGAAGCCTAGAAAGCTAAGGTCAATGGACTTTAGGAAGATAATATTTAAAGTAAAATAGTCCAGCCATGAACGGTTTTTGGGAAAGGCATGGAAGCAGACTTCAAGAATCACAAAAACTGACTATGACAGCCGTCTCCAGATCTAACTGGACTTCGCCAGAATATTTCCATAAGTGTAACAGGTTTGGTCACCTTGTGTGGGATGGCCCATGGAGTGAAACTGCCCTTATGACGTCAGATTCAACACTCGGTGCAGTCTTCATCGCCAGAATCTAATGACTGGTACATGTAGGTCAACAGATTCAGGGAACATACGAACAACAATTAAAAAACAATCCTTCAAAATGTGGAAATCTTACATGACAGGAACTGAACATGGCACAGCACAGACCTGCCACATGACTTACTTGACCACACTTACTGACAGTTGAGTACTCAATTTATTTGAAATCAATGATAAATCAAGAAAAAACATCAGTCATGGCTGATGCTCTGGGTCTACTGCCGCGACCAACTTTCCATCAAACTGACATCAGGCCACCTTTCTGACAAGCTGATGGTGCTGTCCGGCAAATTTTAGGTTCAGCAAGCTATAACCAGATAATTCAAAAACTAACCAACTTGACTAGACTTCCCACAATAAGATGCCAAAGCATCCGTTTCAAATGCATCTTCACTCATAGCGGTGAGCAGCACTTTCGGAACCCATTCAAGAGCGGCCAAAACCTCAAAAGTTGCCATAAGAGTGCCACAGGCCAGACAGTCATTCCACATACCACAGTAACCACCAGTTCCTTTGTAAAGGCAGGGAATTGGAGCCAGGCACGCTAGTATCCCTAACATTCCTACTCAAAAATCGTCATGACTACCCAGATCTCAGCCATAAGGGTTAGCCTCATTGTGCATGCCGGTTGTTTATTCGCCATGGACAGCTCAAGAAATGTTGACACAGGCAAGGGCGAGGCAAACGTCACCAGCCGTAAGCCGCCACATCATTCTGTATGCGAGTTCACGCACAGGCGTCAACACCCTCGTCAAGGTGTTACCTGGGGAAAGAAGTGTGACAAACGCAACGAAAAAACCCTCAGACAATAGTTCAAGGTCGCCACGTTTGTGGTTATGCACCCCAGTGCGAGGCACAAGCAGGATAGACTTGTTTTGCAAATCCTGTTTCGATAGCAGTCCGTGAGCTACGGGCATTGTAACTCGAGCGAGCTTGAGCATGCCAAGTCTGAAGTGACAGATGAAAGGGTTAAAAAATTGCCAAAGACGATCTCCTAATCTTGCTTATCTTGGCATTGCTTCCCATCTGAGCGAGTCCAGACTGTCCATGAAGTGCCTGCAACTCAATCCCATCTAGATAAGAGAAATAAGTCGGTTTGACCATAACGAGGGACTAGTCAGAAGCAACTTTGGCCGCACTTTAGGAAGCTGTCCTGGTCAACAAGCTCAGCGGGACATCCCCTTCAATTGGATCATTGTAGCTTTGCCAAACTGTCTGCACATCCAGTTTTAAGTTGCTGCATCCTGGCCGGATCAAAAACCGAAATTATCTACCGTCGACCTACATTTTCGTTTTATTTCGCTCTTCAGTGTATTAAATAAAGGCGCAACCCAGTTAAGTCAAGGGCAACGACTTCACAGGAGGAGTGCACATGCTTACCACTTATTGCATGCATCACTTAATATCACATTTAATCCACTGGATCAACAGCAAATTCTTTAAATGAGTTTTCTGGCTGGATGAGCCATATGCACAGGTGCGTGGTTATTGTTTTCCACGCGTGCTTGTTTGTGCAGCTAAAATATGCTCGAGCCAGGTATCGTGCAACGCCGATAACTTCGGTGAAATTATTTCATGGCAAAAGTTTCAACAGTTACACGGCAAGTGAAAAGGAAGCACATATAAACTGTGTCCTGTGGCATTAAAAATGTCCTAAAATGGACGAAAACTTAATGGCACTCAATTTGCTGCTGATGAAATTAATTAAATGTTTCCCGGACTGCGCGAACCGTTTATCTTGATTGAAAC
>JAQFYZ010001622.1:0-22073 GCA_034695085.1 Cylindroiulus punctatus
GGAGAAAGCTATCAATAAGCGGAATCCCTCTGACTGGCTGTCAGAATTTGTCATTTCTCGTTGAGCCGACTATAGACGGCCTGCAGCTGGCATGCAAACTTCTTTAAATAAAAAGGAATGTTCAGTTGTTGGTTCAGTACATTGGTGCTGTAACCAAGGGTATAATATACATTGTACAGCAACACAGAAAGGACATACAATGTGTGTGCATACCAAACAGTGGTTAAACCATATACTGTGATGGCCTGTATTTGTATTTGATGTGATTCAGGTCTGTACTGTATGTACAGTTTAATTTAGGTCTAACTTTACGTTCTTGCCAAAAATCTGGACTTACAATACCAGTTGTGTGGAAAACCATCTACAGTGTATATTTTGGTGTAAAAAGAGCAAATGTTTTGGTTTTTAGGTAATACAGTTTTCAGGAAAATTCTGCCTTATTTGCAATACACGTACTTAAGATTCATTACTTCTCAGAGAATCCTGTCCATGTGGTGATTGTTGTTATTATACACAGGTTGCCAGGTTACCTTGACAACAGCTTTAATTAATATGCCAACTATTGATGGCGAAATTAACATCCTTTCGTAAATTAAGTTTTATTGTCTAAGCTTGCACACTGTCCTCTTTTTCTTGCAATCATGGCATTGTTTCAGTTAGTATCAGGCATGCCATGTGGTGGTGAATGATATGCCCAGGTAGGCAGGTTACCGTGACAACAGCTAATTAATATGCTAACTAATGATGACAATAATGGCATCCTGTCCTGTAGGAAATATGTCCAATCCTAAGCATACCTGCAGCTCAAATGCTAGGCAGCAAAGCATGACAATAAAAAACCCTGGAAAACAATACTGATGAGCATCTTTGCAGAACACTCACAAATGTACATTGCTCATTATATACGTAAATCGAAGATTAGTCCCAAGGATAGCCCAGATTAGAACTGAACTAGGTTCCATGAAAACTAGCGCACGGTTGATTTATCATTGATTTAGCTTGCTTCCCACGTGCATTTTCCGTGAAATGGGCAGAAAGTTTCGAAAAGCCTCTTTGAACATAGATGTCCAGGCTAACGATAAGCTTATAAGCCCAAACATCTTACTGTATTTTTTCTAAGCATTGAAAACGCGACTAGTGCATATCTTCAACTTCAGCAAAATCTCCCATATCAATAATGGGTTCAAGAATTTTCAACACTCAATTCCTATTTTTTCCCCGGTCTCAAACCTCACGAGAAAACTGTTTCCAAGGAATAGAAAAGCGGTCTTTTGTGCAGTTTTTTCAATAATCCAAAATCCATTGAAGGACTTCATCCGTGCACGAAAGTTCGGAATAAAATACGAGTGGATGAAAATACCTCAATCGAAATTCAGGTGTTCCTTTTTTCATTTGTGCTGATGTCCAAAGGTAAAGAGAAGACGTATATCGTCGAATAACTGAACTCAAAAATATTGAAATTTATTTCAAATTTGAAAACCTTTTCAAATTTGAAAACCTTTTCAAATTTATATAAACTGAAAGCAGGCTGTGAAGACCTGTATTGCATGCGCAAATAGTTGAAATTCAAAGTTTCATTACTAAGTGCATGCAGTGTATCCTTATCTACATGTGAACTTGTATCTAGTACTCGCATACAAGTTCACCACTCAAGTGTAACACTCACAGGTTATTTACATTTAAATCATTGAAGAAACCACCAAATAACAATCAGGTGAAGAGAAAAAATCTTTTAAATTTCCAATTATGAACAATCTGACAAAATGGACTCGCATTATCTGCGTAGTAAACCAATGCTATGCAGCAGAATAGAATTGCTGAATACACATTTCATTTTCATTGAGTGAAGAATGCTTGATGATTAGACCCCGCAGTAAGTTGCAAACTTATGATTTTTCTACTGCTTTGCCAGGGTTTTGCAAAGGGAAGACTTTTTTTTTCCAATTTTGATTATAAACCTTGCACCACCGTGCAAAAGTTTGCGATTCCGTATCTTTCTCTAGGTTCAACTGATGGTGGATGCAATATAACGTCATCCTTTTCCTCTTCCTTTTTGAAGAGAACATTTAAATTAAGCGATTTCGCACTAACCTTCACTTGCACCAGGTGCATTGCACCTTGAAAACGAAAGTGCGTCATATATAAATTCAGCTGACTTTGTAGTAAACGCGGAAGCACATAAATGGTGCCAAATCATTGCTAGCTTTGTATGCTGATGCCATTGTGTTCCTGTACTTTTCCATTTTCTGGGGTCTTCAGCTGCACCGTGCATACATACTTTTGCACATATGGTTCTGCAGTTACTCTGTAATTGGGTTCCAACTGACAATTGAGGCTATTTTGAAAGCAATCCAAGTGGATGCTAATGTTAAACGTTTCCTTTTATTCATTCGGAATATTTAGTACGACTGACTTCCTTTTTTCCACACTATTCAGGGTTTATTCCCAAGAAAGCCATCAGATTACCAGATGCGAAGTAAATACGAGCTAAAAACTCCTTGGGGCACTATAGCACCATCATATTTAAGGAGAAACGTTGGCTATACTGGCTAGCATATCCGTCATGATTTAGTTTAGAAATCTGAAATGAGATTGCAAAGCACAAGAAAGGGATTTTTCTTTAAAAATAAAAACAGGCCTATTTTCGAAATCAGTGCTGTGATGATATAAAAATTATTCCCAAATTCTAATCTAGGTTATTCTAAAAGGTTAAACTGTCTGGGAGATTTTTAAAAATCCTCAATAAACCAACAAAATTTATACCAAAAGCTAAGGTTCATTACGTTATCATCAAGTTGTTACAGAATCCAAGATTGACTTGTCTTTTGATGAGCATCTTATCTTTATTGAATTTTTTGTTCCTTATTTGTAAAACCAATCCATAAAACATTGTCAGGTGTTGTGCTGATTTTTTGAAAGTGTTAGAGCTAATAAGTGATAAGCAAATTGATAGCAAATTGTGCGATTGTACAACTTTTAGAAAATTATACAGTCCACATCATCCACAAGGGATCCGGTATCAGTGCATGAAGACTGAATGTTTCTTAACTTGAAACTATAGTATCTTAAGTGGAAAAATAAGTAGTAAGAATTTAAGAGCGTCGATTTCCTCTAAATTAGAAAATTTAAGATCCGTTTTCATCGGTTTTTAATTTTAAATTTATTTAATTCAATTATTTATATTTATATAAATTTAAATTACATTAGAAAGCCACAGGATGAGCCAAACTTGCAGTCATCTGCAACGCGTTTGATACTGTATGCAATGAAATCTGTTTGAAAATGTGTCAGTTTGTGTTGACAAGCTGGAAAATTTGAGATTTTCTGTTATTCAGATGAAATGTTTCATGCAACCAGAGTATGATGCTATATAAGTTTATGTCCGTTCAACGTGCACTGTAGTTGCGCTTTTGCTACATACAGTATACATCTGCTTAACATACTGTATCTATTCGTGTAAATTATGTGGAATTTATATAATTTCCGACTTCGGAAAGGTGCGCTACAGACAATAATCTGTATTCTCTTATACATGTATTCATTATGTTTACAGTATCGTTTTTAGTACCCCGCACATTATTTTAAGATGTCGACATTGCCGCATCTAAACCTTGTTGGCTTGATTGCTTACTAAAACAAGGAACAAAATCACACAATGATAATTTTCCAAGAACTTCGTTTCCGTTCATCAGCAATCAAGTAATTCGCCGTAATAGATCCAGATTAGCGCCACCATAACGTGTTACAGGCTAGCGAAAATTCTGTCGACGGAATAATTTATGGTGGAAAAGATTTATTATTCAAAGCTAATCTAGTCCGCTGCAGAAATTCATCGCATCGTGCTGCTCTTTCGCCACTAGAGAAGAGTGATTTCCTCTTTCTCTTATAAATCAAGGTCCGGAAATTGGGGTCCTTCATTGCCCTTTTTAAGTCTTCTTGATTTCGATGTACACTGTACATGCATGCGAATGAATTAAGAAAATGAGTTTCAAAGTCTTGAAACTTTGAACAGCACGCAATGTTCCATTTCAAGCATATTCTTCCTTAAATATTTTTGAAAATCTAATTTGGAATGCCGAGGGAGATTTTACAATGGGACGATAGCCCCTCTACTTATCCTGAAGCCACCCAAGACAGTGTCTGCCTGTCACAAATGTACACCTGCCACAACGTGCCCCAAATTGAGCTTCCCAGCATAGCCGGTTGACATACTACGACATGTAACTTTTCAACTTCAATGTCGCTGAATATACAATTGCAACGTTTTGAAATTACACACCAATTTTAGTCGGTGAAATGGATGGTAAATGCCACATTTTTTTTTTAAATTTTGAGATATGCAAAATATGCATCCCAATGTAATCGACATGTATTAATCCCAGTTAATTATATTATATTTTATTATAGTCATCATTAAACTGCAAAAATACATTATTTACGACGTACCGAGTTATAAGTCAATAAATATTAATTTACTCGAAGTTAAAGCAAGTCATTTATGTTAGTGATCCCCATTTTATTTGGTACTCAAATTTATCAGTCAACACATCTAATGAAATTTACGGTGAAAATTATTCTAGGAATGGACATGCCTCTTATTGACCTTATCAGTAAATATTGAATGGACACACATGCATATCTATGAATCCTTATATGGATGTGTAATGAAAAATAACCGTGTATGTCATTTTTGGCCAATATCTGATAAACCATACAGTGCTTATATGTTATATATGTATATGGCCCACATTATCTATTTCTTCTTGGGATGTCCGATATCGTCATAGGTTAATAGGACTTCCAAAATGTCAATAAATTCATTTTCGATTCTGCATCTAAAATTCTCGCGTATACTCATCATCAGTCAGCGACTGAAAAGTCCTTTTTGGAATCGGAACATTTCAACGATACTGGTAAACATCCAACATTGTTCGATTCTTTGGGGGAGAAATGGATGATTTTGCTGATAAACGCACATGTTCAATGATGTGGAACAGCGACCTGATGCAAAGTGGTACTAGGGCCATTGGGAGGGGATGTCATGCTCATGCTTTAGTTACACAATCCTTCAATGATAGGGGCAGCAGTTAAGTCTCTTGGGTAAAGGCTTTAGTTCCAAAAGTGCTTCCCAACCAGCAATCCATTACAGACCACTACACTACATGCATGTTTAAAACTGCTGGGCAGCAACTTTGACAATCCTCTTCAGGGAAAATAATCCACCATAAATGTTACCTTCCATTAGCATTAACAAAATTGAATAAGTTCTGAGTTCTGCAACCAAGATAGCTTACTTTTTGAGGAGGGCTTTATCTTCCACAGTTAAATAAATATTAAATAGAAGCGCAGCAGCAGGGTGAATTACCTACAATTCGGTATATATACACATTGCAATTTACAAAAGCAGTGTAGAAGGAGTACCTTCCTGTTGAAAGTGATCACTCACTATCCACCAACACACTAAACAGTTTATCAACCAATGCATGGTTTGATATTTCATCAAGTAGCAAATAACATGGCGCAGTGTAGCTTGGAGAATGTACACTCACAAACTGAAACCTGAGTGATGAAATATTCTCCACATGCAGACTAAGGTACCTTACCCTAAGTAGGTTTTGTGGTTGCTAAATAGGTAGGCAAATTTAACATAATGACCTGCATCAAACATAGCGGCTGCAACTCTTGCTTGTTTCCTAAGTTTTTTTGATCTTACATCGCATATGATGTAACGTAAAAACAAATACTGATGATGCACCGTTCTAGGATAATTTCCTGTTTCTATTCTGACACTTGCTGTCAACGCTGACAGGAATGCATGCCATCAGGTAGGCAGCATAAAAAACGATAATGCATTATGTACGTATATATCCAAGCAAATGGGAAACCAATGTTTTTAATTAAAAAAGAAGACCAAAAAATTTAGTGGAAAACTGTAATATGAGCTAGTTTAGCGTTGCCTTTGTCGAGCTCTCAGGCCATTAGGCAAATAAGAAAGCCCAAATCCTCGTTGAAATAGGAGTCAATTTAATCTTGAGCAAACGGCGATGCTTGCAGACTCAACAACGAAAACGTAATTCGAAAAGCCTCAAGCCATGGAGCTGGTTGGGAAGCTTAGGCTTGTATAATTTTTCATTAAGGCAGAATAAAATCAAAAATTCTCTGCAATTCGCTTTTTTACTGCCGGGCTATAAATAAGTCAATAAAAAGTCCGCCTTACAAACGTTGCATCACAAACTAAACATTTGAAGTGGATGGTGCCATGTTGTTGAAGTCTCTTCTACCAATCATGGGGAGCGTTCATAAATGACATTTCATTTGGGGGATTTCACCGTCAAAAAGTCACCATGGTTTATTTACAATAGGATGTAACCTCCCAAAAGTTAACTTTTCCATGACATTGAAAACAGCAGAATACATGTAATAGCAACCAAGTAAATGAGCCAGGTCTTTTTTACGTTGAAGCACAATAACATTTATAGCAAATTAAATTATAAAATAACATATTGCACAACACGTATTATTACTTTTATACATGTACGTGTGCAGTGACGGTGTGCTACACCTTATAATTAGCTGTACATGTAAAGCATAATGTGCGTATTGCACCCTATTACCACCTACTGATGCTACATTTACATTCAAGTTGCTTATATGAACATAACTGGTATTATAAGCTAGTATTCCGTTAGTTTAGTACAATAATTTAACATCAAATTAACAGTATTTGGGTGTTACATCCTATCGCAAATCAGCCATCAAATAACCGTGTGGCTATTAACGGCAACGACTAGCAGCATAACCTTTATTACATCAGTATTATGGGCCCAATTTTAGCAGACTTCCTCTCAGGAAGGAGGGTCCACGTGGTAGTTCCGGTACAGCAAGTGGTCACCATAGTCATTTCAATTTCAGCAGCGTTGGGTGGGTTCGGATTACCGGAAAGCTCAGTGCGGAATATGCAGCTTAATAATATATCAGCCTCCAATATCGATTTTTGCGATGGGTTATGATAAAAAATATTCCTTTCTCTCAGCGTGCAAGTTATCTCTTCATCTTTTTTTTCTACCAAAATTGTTTTAGGGAAAATAAATCGAAAACCACCAACGGTCAGACTGCTTTTGTGCATTAGGATTTGCCATGAACAGGTTAAGAGGTCTCGATGCATGTAAAACGTAATGGTAAATTTCAAGAAAGAAAAACGTGAAAAGAAAGAAAAACATGTAAAAAGAAAGAAAAACATAGAAAAAGCAACCCGCAGGTTTCATCAATATTTCTTGCTGGCACAAGCTGCGACCGTTTGAACTCTGGTAGCTACATCCACGTGTATTCATGAATATCACGTGACTACAAGGCGTCATTTTCGCACGTTATTTATAGCATGGTTTCTATGCAAACGTGCATCAACAAACAAGAAATCTAAAATTAACCTGAAAGCTGGCGTCAGGGACATCCTCAGCAGGTTTCATGCCTGCATTTTTGTTTATTTATAATGAAATCAAATTATTATATTCATTACCCAACAGCCAGCATTACCACGGCACTACACATTTTGGGATAGAATCTAAAACTATCAGTCTATTTACATATGTACATGGCATTAACACACTTCACGTATTTGTAGATGATGCAAAAAATGAAATGAAACGTGTTTAAGACTAATTCGAGTAGGCGCCACAAACATCTACATGTAGATGTGTTGTGGGGTTTTGAAATGGAGTGACCCTATAAAGGAAATCCGAGATCAAAGGTCACTTGGCCATTGGACTGCTATTGGACAATCATCAGTATCACAATCATCTATTTCAACTTACATTTCTGGCTCTGTCCAGCATTGTCAACCTGCTCTACATTTCTGAACAAACCAATTCATCACTGCTACGCAAACGCCAAAAAATTGAAAGCTCAGTACGATTTACATTGTACATGTACATGAACAAGAAGTTGCTCGAAAGTGCTTCAAAAATAATAAATACTGCTTTCATGGCCTTTGATGAGTGAATTAATGAAACCTTAATTTAAGGACCTGTCAAACTCCCCCCGAAGCTTAGCAATGCGTATCCAGTATTAAATAGGCAAATTAATCAATGGTTGGCAGTGGTACTTGACGTTGTCTTATCAGAACGCGTGTAATTGGAATCGAATACCAAGAGGATTCAAGTGCACGGGAAATACCCAACTTGCTGCAATAAAGCTTTCGGAGATACTGTAGGACTTAATTAACGCCGATTTAAACAAAGCGGCGCTGGCAAATAATTAGCTAATTACAGTTATTAGATAAGACTACTGAAAACAAGCCCCCATCACGTCCTAAACGTGGGCAATCATGAACATCAACAACGCCCAGCAGGGAAACATAAGCAAATGGTTGCATTCTCCAAATTTCAAAAGACAATTGCGAGAAAGTCGAGCAAGATTATTTGAAAAAGTTGGTACTATAATATAGCCTGGGAGGAGTCACGAAATGTAATATGGCGAGGAAAACGTTATTACAATATTTCATTTTATCATTTGGGGCTCAGAAATGCATAAACCTGTATTTCTTTGTCATTGCGTTTATGAATCATTTTTCTTGGTGATAAAAAAGCGCAGAAATCTAGGCTTTAATATTTGCCGCTGGAAAAACGGTGCAATTTTGTATTATTGAATTGGCAGTTTCTTGAAAGGGACGCCAACGAAATGGGCATAACAGCAATCAATATGGAAAATTACAAGGTGTTATACTTTCTCTACCTGCCCATTTACGTTTTCATTTTCGCCATAGAACATTAAGACCCATTAAAAGTGCGTTGTGACTTTGGGGACACCTTGCATAAAATTACAAAATACAATTTCTCCTTTCCTGATCACCATATTAAAATAATTTTTTTGTAAACATCAACAGGGACGATAATTCTATGTTTGGCCTCTTTATTTTGCTTTATGAGCGATAGATGGCAGCACCTGCCATCTGAATGGGAATATAAGAGATTTACTGTCGTTGGCAAAATAAAAAATATCTGTAAAAATTTTAAAAACGAAATGTCTTTTCATTTTATATAGCACAGGAACTTACTATCAATATAAACTTTGAATTAAAACATTTTGTTTCATTTGAAATTAACATATCTGTCCAAAATAATAAAAATTCAATTCCAAAAAATCACTTTCAATGGGCCTTAAGCAATATGAAACTTGCATGAATTTTATAACAACAGGGCTCCAATTAATAGAAAATTGCCGGTGGCGTTTTGAGGTACCGACGCATTTTCCGTTTTTCAATTATCGATTTGGGCATGAAAATGTTCGTCAATGCAAAAAAAACCACTGTATATGCAAGTACCAAACTTCATTTTAAACCCATAAAAAATGTGAAATTTCCCAGTTCTTTAATAACTGACTAGTGTGATTATAAGTATTTTTCGTGATTTCACTATACGTTCCGAGGAGCAATTAGACAACGGATCAATTCCCAAACAAAAAAACCTAATGAAATTTAGCTTCTTGATATAGGCAGGTGACAGATCCACCCAAGAATGATCCAATGATGAAAATGGCATCAAAAATGCGAATCGATCCCAGCGAGCTGAGGCCTGTCACACGTCTAAGAAACCGTTCAAACTCAAACATTTGCGGTTTTTCCCAGTGATGATAACGCGGCAGGACGTGTGGGAGCAAACATAAAGGACGTGAGAAATACTTCAATTTCGTCTTGTGCACGTGACCATCTTCCCCATTTCCCCCACCACGGTGTCACTTTAGCATCACGCATCTCTGGCCCCCCAGCGCCAGGCATTAAATTGATATCGATATTTGGCCGGGTATTCAAGATGGCCGCCAGGCATCCCTGATTGAAAATGACTGTCACGTCTCCCGCAATGATACGCGAGAAGGGACAAAAAGGTGAGATACATACAGCAAAAGAATAGAAATGCACTCCTACAAAGGGATTTTGCAAGAAATGAAATTTTGCTTATCGTTGTGTCATGTGCAGTGTGGGTCGACTTCTTGCAGTGATGACCACTGGGAGCAAACACGCTGCGAAAACCTATGTTTCGTAATGGGACCAAGTCGTGGGATGAATTTAATTTGAGAGATTCCAGAAAATGCCCCATATCGCGTTTGTAATGCGCAGTTGATTCGCTGATAGTTCCAGGAAGAGACAGACTCCGAATGCAAATTGCTACTTTTCGCATTAGCATGCATGATGCCTACAGTGCATGAGCAGCATGCCGCCGAAAATACATGTATTCATACGCCAAGCAGATGTGCAACAATCATCATCCGTCGCATTTCAGTTATTCATAACCCGTGAAAAGGGTGTAACCGTATGAGAATGTGAAAAAACGATATTAGCATGCGAGCAGATAGTGAAAGCTTATCATGGAAACAACAAAGTAGGTGCCAGATTCATAAGGCCGGGGTCGATTGAAGAGAACCACCAATCGACCATTTACATGTACATTGTAGGTCCAGCATATCGTCGGCTTCAGATGCAAAAGGACAAACTCACAAAACACTTATTTTACAGGAGAACCTAAAAACGTAAATGATCAAAATCACACTGCATTAAAAATCTGGTTGTCGTCGACGCGTGTGCCTATATAATATGTGTGCAGAACATGTTTAGTTTTTTTCTTCTCATAATTACGTGAAAGGAATGGAGTCCATTCCTTTCATTTAGAATATTGCCTATGTCCATTCAATGGACATAGGCAATATTCTAAATGGTATTGGACATAGCAGATTTCGTTTCGCAAATTCGTGGCTTGTTCATGCTTGGACACGAGACATGGCATCTCATAGATTTTAACCTCTATTAATAGATTGCAGAAAAATCTCATTTTTGACAAACATGGACTTTGACCATTTGCATTAAAAGCCGACGATATTTCTGTACTTTAATTGGAAGGAAAAGGGCCAATGTCCATTTTATTGATGTTTTGGAAATGAAAGTAAAATACTCAATAATGCATTAGGCACGATTGACATTGGCCCTTTCAAACAAATGCTAACTCGAATCGTCAGACAGCATTCATTTTACATTCATTTTGTGTTGTGGGCTGGAGAGGGTTTTCCAGCTGGCAGTGATTGCCCCTTTACAGGGGGCAGCTAACATTACATTCTTGAGTTAGTTTATCAGGTCACGTGTAACGTTTTAATTTTTAATTTCCGAAACTATTAAAATTTTCACCCCCAAGTTATACCCCAGGGCTCACTGCAATCCACATTTCACTATCATAAACTATCAAAGAGACAACACTTAACTAGATAGACCAGTTGAGATTTCGCAAAGTTTACAAATTGAACCAGCCCCTGAGATTTTCCCAATTGCTGTTTTGACGTGTCCCAAGCAACAGCTGAACCGAATCAAATTTCGCAAAAAAAAAAAAAAAAAAAAAATCATTCGACGGATTGTCATTGCAAGCATTTTATATCGCAATCTGGGGAATCACCAGCTTGGTCGTAAAGGTGAAGCGACTAGGAGATAGTGGAATTTCGTGGAATGGAAAGCAGACAAGGGTGGCATTTGTGGACATAATGGCAAATCTTTCCAGCTCGAAAACTGTGGAGGTCACGAAGCAGGTGGTTTTCACGAAACTTCCAAATGCATTCATGCTCCAGCGGGCACATGGGATGGGAAAGAAAAAAATTCAGAAAACCATGATCGTATATTTTCTTTGCCCCACAACACCCGTGCATATGCAAATTCCCGTAAAAAAAGCCTGGCTGGATCGATATCCCCATCGAGGAATTTCCCCCTCCAATCACGTTCGGGTTGGGACTCAGCAGGGCACAATGGGCCTAAGAGCGAGTCTTTGGAGTACTTAAAACCCAATACATCTCATTCATGACTGGCGAATTCGGAGGCAGCCTCGTTACCACCCCATTAACAGAGCGGAAAACGTGGTGTCATTAGCAGCAACATAAAAAAGGGTTGCTGCAAAGCGGGTAGAAAATCAGCGTTTAATTCACTAGGTTTTAGTTGGAGATCTCGCCGTGTTCACTGCACTCGACACGGCGCCGATAAAGTGCCCCAACGGAAATTAACGAAATTGCGCTTGATTTGCATCGACACACTCGCTTCGTTAAAAAGGGGAGAAAATTAGCGCGTGTTTCAAACCACCCACTCGTAGTTGCATCACCAAACATGCAAATCGCTGAACAAGCCTGAATAAACCGAACATTAAATGCTTGTGAGTTTATAGACAGTAATGTGACTCTTGCCAATCGAATAGATGACTTTACATTAAGGCGCTGCTCGAAAGTGATTTTTCGAACCTAATCTTGGACAGATATGACAATTTCAAATAAAACTAAATGTTTTAATTCAAAGTTTATATTGATAGTAAGTTCCTGGACTATACAAAATCAAAAGAAATTTCGTTTTCAGAATTGTTCCAAATTCTAGATCTCATGTATTCCCATTCAGGCGGCAGGTGCTGCCATCTATCGCCCATAAAGCAAAATAAAAAGGTCAACTATAGAATTATCGTTTTTATTAATAGAAAATGCATTTCCATAATTTTTAAATAGTCCCATCCAAAAAATGCAAGTCCCTCTTAATGTTTACAAAAAAGTATTTTAATTTGTTGACAAGGAAAGGAGAAATTGGGTTTCAAAATTTTGTGCAGGGTGTCCCCAAAGTCACAACGCACCTTCAAGCAGCCTTAAGGTTTGAATTAAAGAAGTTTGATGGAAATGACGTGGTGATGTCTTTTCTTATAGTGTTCAATAGGGAGATTTCATAATTTCCCAAAATGAGTAAAAAAAATTATTTAGAAATAATATCCCCATAGTGATAAACCGCAGCCGTTTTCCGCCCTCAAATGTGCATAGTTTGCTCGTAATTTGATGTTGAAAAATCACAAAAACGGCGGAATTTTGAAATGGTAGTCGGATATGTTGATGACATCACGGTTCTGCATCGCAGGGTAAATGTAATGGAAAAAGTGGGAAGTCGATTATCGCTGCAGGTGCCTAAGTGATGAATCCATGATATCGCAATGGATGCAAAATGGTGACGTCATACAAAATTGCCGTGGCGTTTTTCCGTTTTTCAACTTCCGATTTGGGCATCAAGATGTTCGTTGATGCAAAAAAATTACACATGCAGTATATATAATTACCAAAGATCCTTTTAAACCCATAAAAAATGTGAAATTTCCCCCATTTGAAACTTTTCACGTAGATTATTAAGAGACAGGTGAGATTTAGTCCATTGTTGATACCGTGTTTCCCCGAAAACAAGACCTAACCACAAGATAAGCTCTATCATGAATTTTCATAACGCTGTTAATATAAACCCTACCCATAAAGTAAGCCCTAGTTAAGAACATCAGCCAGATGGACGCAATGCTTATTTCGTTACAACACAAGACAGAAACTGCAATTTTTGGTTGTTATGTGCACCATCATTATTAACTGTCATCATTTTTATACAGGAACACAATAAATGCATATTGGTGTACATGAATATATTTATACATGTAAATGTATATTAGTGTACGTGAATATATTTATAAATGCAGATTGGTGTACAAGAATAAATGTACGGGTGGCGCACACAATTTGGAAACTGTATAATGATGTTTCAAAGTACATCTGTTATAATGCTTACACTACATAGCTTATGCATTAACAGCTGCAACAAACAACTGCAAAAATAAAATTAGGACTTCAAAAAGCGGAAAATTGACTTTTTCCTCACAGTTTATTCATAAACTATACATTGTAAGCATTATAACAGATGTACTTTGAAACATACTCATTTTCATTTACTCATGAACAGCAATCCCGTTTCCATACTTTTTTGCTTACTGAAGATTATTGCACATGAAAAAATCAGCATCCCATTACATAAGCCGTAATGCTCATTTTGGAGAAAAAAAATTAATATAGGATCCGGTCTTATTTTTGGGGAAACACGAAGAGCTGAAGGGGTCAACCCCCTTTAGCCTGCGATGATGTTCATGGGTGGCCTCAAAGCCAATGTGCCCAGATTTGGAAAATTTCAAGTGGCTTGAATTATGAATCTCAGTTGCTGCAGCAACAGCTGTCTGCGAGGCATGATGAATAGTTCGGCGACGGCTGCCGACTTGCGACAGTAACTCTCTGAGTGCTCTGTCATGTACTCAAGGGTTTGGTGGAAACATAGATTAATGCCAGTTTTTAATATTACACCAATGAGGCAATGCCATAGGGGCGTATGCAGGATTTTTCCAAGGGGGTTTCCATGTCATCCTATCATTTCCCCTCCCCCATTATTTTCATGCACATGATACATTTAAATTAAACACTTCAATTATTGTGCCCCTATAAACAGGATGGGGGTGGGAACCCCTACATACGCCCCTGGCCAGCACCAAAAACAAGCGGCATACATGGTCCATCAATTAGGGTCAAGTGTCCATTATTGCTGTTTGTGCATGTCAGTAACATAATTCCAATATGCAAATTGCTTATGGTTATGGTAATTGGGGCGAACACTGCATGCATGACTGGAGTTTTTGTACGTTTTCTGAACTGAATTCAAACTGACCGCATGTTCATGCACATTGTAGTGGCTATACATACATGTAGGAGACGTCCGTAAAAGTGTTGACTTTTTGACCAGTATACAGTTTTACATCATCCCCCCACTTCAAATCAAGTTTCGCCCATATGGGACATTCCTCCTTCCACCAGTTTGAGATCCAATTCCAGAATATACAGAATTTGGAAAATATAATGGAAACGCTCACCGCAGAACATATTTTTTAATTAGTTTGAATGTTTTTACCCTCGATACGATCTCGATCAATACCGACCTGGAGATCTTGCTGAATACTAATTTTGAAAATCATCATGAGAAAGTTAACTGCCAAGCTTGTTAATGTAAATTTCCATTACTTTGAAACCCCTAGTCTTTTGCTAAAATATTGCAATTTGTAAATGATCATGTTACGCAAGTGTACTTATCGACATTTGGGTGATCGTTATAGACAGGCCTCACTGAGCAATGTGTCTTCCTTGGACGTCGGTAATGCAAGGCCCCCTGACATGTATATGCCCTTTAAAATGTTGCTCCTCTTGGGCCCTGGACAGCAAAAAGAAAATTTCTTCAAAGCCTTTATATACAGTGTATCTGGTCCTTTGGGATAAGTTCTAGTGGATTCATGAAAGACAAGAAATGTCTTTCAGAAACTGTGACCTGCCAGATTTGCTCGTGGTGCGAAAAGCATGTAGATTTCTGGAATAAATATCTGGCATGTAGATGTAGTTGAGGAGTGACTCGAATACTAGCACATCCGTTAGAAAGGTATCATCAATCTTATGCGATGTCATTATATTTCCCCACGAGTCCAGAATCTAGCCTGATCTGGTATTTAAAAGTCCAAAACTGTCAAAAATCCGCCTGAGTGAGGCGGCGCAACGCCTGTAAAACTTGCTCATGCGTCAAAAAAGTCAATAAAACTTGCTCATACAAAGTCAGGACGATCCTCAATTTAGGTCTCACACGCTCATATCTGACAAATAAAGCACGTTCGCTTCATCATTCCTAAGCGCAAGACAAATGGTACATGTTTCTTGGGGGCCAATCCAGTGATGTTAGCTTTGAAAAATATTCCAAATGACTGGGTGCCAAATATCATTTATAGAAGCAATATTACATTGGACTATGGAAATGTTAGCATTAATGTATGAAAGTTGACAGGTATATGGGAGGAGGGGGAGGACTTGAGCAGTTGGAAGGACATTTTGTTAACAAACTTCAGAAATCCATACATGAACAGATGTGCCAGTCTTGATTAGACCGTGTTCATATTTCAACGTGGCACTAAATGTCAGTGTCGATTTGAAACAATATTTGCTAATTTAACCTGAAATGTAAACGCATTGGGCGTGTCGCTATCGAAGCACAATTTCTATGATTTAGAATAAGATGCATTGCAACTCTAAAATAGGTGAGCATCATTAAATGGGTGTAAATTACGAATTCAATGCATTTATGGAACGTTTACCTAATGGAAGGTTTTTAGAAACCTGGACAACTTCTTATATTTTCAAATACGGGCTACTTCGGACTATTCCCTGCTACAGCCTAGATGCTATGAGAAGTGAGCTTCTCCTAACAGTCATTCATTATTTGTAGCTTTTTTGTGTTTATTGTGTGTTGAACTTAACCTAACCATCAGGCAATTACTGCCAGTTTACGAGCTGTTAGGTGAAGCCTGCTTTCTCATTGTATACTGGACCAGGAACAACACGAAAGTAATCTTAGGATTTTGTCCTTTAAATTTCTTTTGGTTTCATGTTATGTGCACTTTTGGAGCAAGGGTTCTCAGGGTGTAAACTCCTAACGCTTGTAGGCTAGCAGTGATTGCCTGGCGGTTAGGGGCATAACATAACATGTTTAATTAGGTGTCATTTTGTCATTGGTAATTTACCATTCTTTTTGGAGAAGGAAATACACTAAAGCACACTTTCGTTTCCAATATCTCCCACAATCAAAGCCATCAAATCAACAACAAGAAAGTAGTGATAAAACTTTTAGAACAATGTCATAACCAACACTTTCACACAGAAATATCGACTCCCATTAACATTAACAATAACATTTTCCATTATGATATTTTGCATTAAGCCAGTCACTTTCCACCTTTATGACAGCCCACTGCGCATCTATAGACAAAAATGTTGATCTTCCCTATCGGGCTAATATTTTCATTCATAATATCGATGTTAGGCGCGATAAATTAATGTTTATTTAAGGCTTTACTGTTACTGCCATATAGCCGGTAATAAAACCGTGAATCTTGTTTATGGAGCGCATAAACGAGAATTATTTAGGGAATTACCATTTTATAAGTAAACCTGGAAAATTAATGAATAGGTAAACATCTGGAGGCGATCTCATGGATCGAAACGATTTGCAGTAAGGCAGCTTGAGCGCTTTATACAAGTACAATGCATGTATATCCTCTTACTGATAGCCACGAGTAGTGAAAACTCAAACATGTCCGTCAATCTTGTGACCTGGGCATGAAAAAGGCTAAGACACATTAGTTTGATAAATGTTGCAGCCCATTCCAAATGTTAGTTTAGAACTGGCTGGAGCAGGCATCAGTCATTTTTACTGGAGTTGACATATTGCAAAACACACTCAGAGACCTATTCATTATAACATAACAGCGCAGCCATGCACTGTTTGCTAATACCAGATACAGTATATGCTGGCAATATCATATGGATCTTAATCAGTGTGATGAGAGAACATTGTTGCAACAGCATTTAGATTAATCAAAACTCTGGAGACAGAAAGTACGTGGCAATAACAACGACAGAATTTTGATTTGAATCATTGAACTTCGCCTTCTGCTAAGAAGACGAAATTCCAAAACTATCGACAAATAATTGACCAGGATTGCAGCAACATTTTTGAACTCGCTGCCACAATTTGAAACTTTTTGCAACTCTTAAACAACAAGTTCTGTTTTTTGTCTGAGTGCTACGCAAAATGAAACAATCATATCTGTAATTAACAGGGCTGTAGTGCTGAATATGCCCAGCTCCTCTATTGGAATTATGAGAAAGTTGGTTGGATTGTCCACCAGAATTACCTGGTGATTAGGCACTAAGTTTCCAAGAAGAATTTAAGTAGGATAAGTTGCGACACCTATGACAGGTATCAGTACTGTCTACTAGATAAGTAGGTGTGAAATATAATATTCGACGCACATTTGGAGCAGGGCATAATCTGTAGTATACGCTAAACGGCAATGAAAGATCTGAGAAGCAACTTTGCCACCAGCACCTAATCAACCCTAAGTACTATAGCACCTCCACACTTTATATCTGCATGTGCGGCTTGCTGTCATGGTAAGTTATTGACAGCTCCCCTGCCTGGCTTCGCCTTTTTATCGCCGCTTTTAATAAATCCTAAACGAATATCGTGGTGGCGGTTTCCAGCTAAGTTATTGTTGGAGGTTGGCGCCATGCATTCCTCAAACCAAAAAACCACTTTGCAATTGAAGGTTTGCCAAATACGTACATTATTTCAGTTTCTGCATGGAAGGCCTCCTGAGGATGCTAGCATTGGATGGGAGCTGTTCTCTCCAGAAGATGCAGAGTTGGGCATACTTCATGCCATTCATGCCTTTTCGCATTGCCTTTGTAAATAAGGGAGCTGCTTGAGTCCTCGAGGAATTTCGAGCCTAGCCATGTATCCAACCACATTTCACACAGCCCTAATGCGCTCAAGGAACATTCCGTGAACATGTCATCTGGAATTCCATTCTCACCAGCATACCTCAGTGCTCGTTTACAGCATTTTGTGAGATGAGGTTGACATCAGCTAATTTTCTGGCTGCTCAAGAAAACATTATATAGTGAGACTCGATGCATGTCGATGAAGTGCTGTGTGGTTCCCATCGTTTTAACACCAGCGGTGCTTCATTCTCTTTTTTTTGCATAAAGAACCACTATGCAATTTGCCCGAAATGAATCATTATTTCCTAGCCAAGTCTTTCTTCTTCATAAATACATCACCGAAGTGGTAGAACATGCCATTCCTGTCCACTTGTGGATCTCCGAGAGCATCCGGATCCACACAACTGATAACATGCATGTTGCCGAATCCATTCAAATTGATTTCTTTAACAAGATCGTGATTGTAAATACATTTTCATAATTTCTTAACTTGTAATTTTGATCATTTTTCATCGCAAATGAACATTAAAAAGTATCTTTTGGTACTCTAAAGCATAGGAATGGCGCTCTTAATAGGCAACTACACCAAATTAACTTCTTATGCTTCCTGTTCACTTGTAATTTTTGACTTAATTTCTCTCTTAAGTTAGTTCCAATTTTTCGACCCTACCCACATGCCAATCTCTTCATTTTCTTAAGTATGATCAGCGCCACCAAGGAACTTTGTAACATGAAAACAAAACAAATACATGCTACACAAAATTACACAACAATCATTGACAAATGCCCTTATACAAACAAGATAATCGCAAATTACCATATTTAAGTTCAACTTATCCTACTTATTCAACTTATCAACCTTATCCAATCTGTACCTACCAAGGGAAAACCTAAGTTAAAATGACTGATACATCCACATCGTAAATATCTTACTATAAGTTTTGCTCATTCTTGCTTCCTGTCCGATTGTCATGGGAAGCTAAAGAGAGCATTACAGTAAGTTGTTAAGTTATGTCTAACTTTTCATTAATCGCATAACTATGCTTATTGACAGCTGGCATACCAGTAGTGTAACCAGCTGCTATTATTTGTGAAAGTAATGATATGATTTTTATCACATTTTTATCACAAATAATAGCAGCGATGTCATGTTCCATGCTATAATAGCAATCATTTTGTTTAAATTGTCCTCACTTGTTTTTAACGCCACTATGGCAGTGTTGGATAGTCTTAGTTGGAAGTGGACAGCAAAACAAGCATGATTTTCCAATAAACCTATGGCGAATGGTCCCACTGGAGGGATCAAAACAAAGCCTACAACTTGTACCGTATATGTTGAAGGATGATAACAAATGTCTCCAAACAGGTCATAAAATCCATCTAACAGAGCACATGAACCCAAGAGAACAATTATTTAGTTATGTATCTCAAGAGCCCCTACCAATGGACATCAGGTCTCACAGAGTGGGACAAAATGCATTACATATTCACATGTTTCCTGCCAACACCTGGTGGTGAAACCAAGTTAGGACCATTTGAACAAAATGATTGCCCGTATTCGATGCACAGCAACATGACATTACACCGTTCCACTTGTGATATAAAATCACAAAATCACTCATTTCACGCGATTATTTATTCCCAAAAAAGGATAAGTATGATGACATGTTTGCATGCATCCCAAGGGGCGGTGATTTTATTTACATCCCCATGTTTTCAAAACCATATACTGTCGATACAATTTATCCACAGGATGCAAGAAGCAGTTGCATGCAACTACAAAAACAATGTGCCATACATTGAAAGTAGTGCGTTCATCGAATGAAAGGGGGTATGTTATCCAAAGTTACATGTATGAATAGGCATGCGTATGACTATCAGAACGCCTTCGAATGTTTATTCATTCAACGTGCTGTAAATATGAAACAATAGTTCATAAAACTCTATTGTTGACCAAAGCAGTAACGCATGAAGGCACCGACCGGACTCACTTGCTATTGGAGTGATCTCAGCTGTCAAATTTGTTTCAGAGTTGGTCGATAATTTGAAACGAATCTCCCCACTCGCTTAGCATAATACCCTTTGGTAAGTGGTGCTGGATTCTGCACTATGTAATGAAATTAAATGTTGCATCGATGCAATTTGTACGTGGGAGACACAGAATAATTCAATGCATGTGCCATGTATTCACTTCGATGAGGGGTTTTGTGGAATTTTTTCGGCTTGCGGTGGACTGATGGATAATCCACTTCATTAGAAAATGAAAATTTTTCATGGAATTGTTTGCACATTATCGACTGTTAAAACAATGGAATCTTTGCCTTAATGTACACATCGGTGTCATTAACAATGCAGGTAGAATCGCGTGCACAAACAATAATAGATTACATCATCTAACAATTTCTTCCAAGCCAGGGTTGGGAGGGCATGGAGGCTGGCTGCAACATAATTTTGTTCCGTGTTAGTCTGCTAAATTATATAACTTCATATTTTGTTGTCATTTGTTGTCACATAGAAACACTTAGATACAATCTGTTGTCAGACAGGTTGTATCTAAGTGTAACTATGTGAACCTGCACTACTCTTTCCAATTATGAAGTAAATTATTTTTTATTACATGTACATTTTAGGATTGATGAACATCAAATATAGGCTCATAATTTAGTTACAAAACTTTTTTATGAAAAGTCAATTTTTAATTGGGGCAGTACTTTCTGATCACCTTGTATCATCACTTTTGTTCTGCATTCCTTCCTCATTTTGTTTAACTTATTGACATCGTATTGACATTCAGTATTATGTCAGTGATTTTGTACAAAGAAAAGTCATCATTGATCAGTTTACAGTTGTTAATTTGCATGCAAAACCCAACTTCTTAGAATTCGGAGACAAATAATTTTTTGCCAAGATTTCTTTGGAAATTACTGCGTTCGACCTGGAGTAATCTCCAGGACATAACTCCCTAATTAACGCCACTTCTGTCAAGCACATTAGATCAAGTCAGCATGTTATTGGAAATTCGACATTCATGACCATCCGTAGTTAATGAGTCTCCTTAACTCCAGTGTGCAAACACAGTCTTGAAATTAAGTCTCGCATGGCGTATGCGTGCTTCTAATTGCATTGGCAACGGCAGAATTTAATAATGAATTATTCTTTGCGAACAAAATTAGTTGATGATCAAGACTCACTTTTTGTTCAGGCCCAAAGGGAAAGAATCAGAATCATCCAGAATGAAAGTAAATCGTATTTATTTCCCTAACTCCTTTGTTTTAAGAAAACAAATGCAATAAAGTTCACTTGGATTCATTTATTCAATTTTATTGCGTGCAATTCACTTATCTTCATGTCAGACGCATGCGTGTTATTCCAACGTGTTAACGACCCTTAAGGTCATCATTGACCATTTGGAATGCCTGCATATCAGTGACATCTAAGAATCCTTGATTATGAATTTGTTCCACCTAATGGAATGGGGTGGTAAACTAAAAATTATTTTGGCAGAATTAATCCTATACATTATTTCCAGGTCGTTTCCTTGTTAAGATTTGTTTGTGTTATTTCATTTCATGTTTTAGCTTAGTTGTGAATGGATTTAAATGAATACTGGAGTATGTGGTGTGATAACCACTTATTGCAAGGTTACCACAGCAATTAAATTGGCAAGTTTACTAACTTTACCAGGTTCTGAAATAATTTTACCTAATCACCTTAAAACCCATTGAAAGGGATTTTTTGCAATTGAATTTTGATAATTTTGAACAGATATGATAATTTCAAATGGAACTAAATGTTTTAATTGAAAGTTTATATTGATAGTATAGTTCCTGTGCTATATAAAATGAAAAGACATTTCGTTTTTAGAATTTTTCCAGATATTCTTTATTTTGCCAAAGACAGTAAAT
>JAQFYZ010001623.1:0-22069 GCA_034695085.1 Cylindroiulus punctatus
TCAGGGAAAATCACGTTTTTGTTGGAAATTCAGAGAAAGTCAGGGAAAACTATGATGTTTGCTGGTAAATCAGTCAGTTTATAGTCTGTTACACCTCCCCTCTCCCTGAAATATTAGAGAAATCCACACTATTGCTATGCAAAAAGATCCTGGCTTATTCTGCAATAAACCACCTAACCCCCTCTTTTTTCCCAATGATTTCCAAAAATGTACTAGCTTTTTCCCTCTTGTCCACACTAAAATCACATGGTCCATGCCCATTGGCATAACTGGGACATTTGTCCATTTAACTGGGACATTTGTCCAATTGAAAACCATTTTTTTGCAAAAAAAATTCGCGAGAATTGGTTACTTGTTATGCAAATTTTTTCCAAAATCGGTCAATTTTGTCCATTTGTTTGCAGAAAAAATTGCAAATACCTGTTCATTTGTTTGCAAAATTTTGGCAAAAACCGGTTCACTTTTTCGTATTTTTTTGTAAAATTTTTCCAAAATCGGTTAATTTTTGCCATTTATTTGCAGAAACAATTGAAAATACCAGCTCATTTGATTGCAAAACCAGTTCACTTTTTTGAATTATTTTGCAAAAAAAATTGCAATTATTGCGATTATTCCATCTAATAGTTTACGAGTAATTTTACATTATACACGTACATGTGAAAAGTCTAAAAAACACCCTGTATTTTTACACAATTTTAAGTCAGGGAAATCTACTTAAGTTGGTCAGGGAAAGTCAGGGAGATGACTTTGAGTATGAACCCTGCTATCCCAAGGGGCTCCTTCAGGTTTATTTATAATGTAACTAGCACCTGGAGAATGGATTTCATTTTTTTTCTCATGAAATTTAAAGCGTCCCCATTATGCACAAACTAAAATCCTGCTGCTAAAGTGTTTGGAGTACTGTAAAATACAGCAATTATTTCTAATTAAAAAATACACCTGGATATCTGCCTCCTACCACTAACAGCTAGACTTTTCTCAACTCTAATGCAAAATGTGTCTTTAACCAATTTAAACTTGAGACGTTTTTTTGCTGTAAAATCAGGGAAAGTCAGGGAAATGATTTTGTAAATTTGAGTATGAACCCTGTCTTACACTGGGGTTTCTTAACCTCTTCTTCATGGAAGCCTATGGTGTCCCAAATTTCTAGTAAAACTTTTTTTTTGTTTGCTCGTTAATTTTGATCCATTTGAGATGCCCCAAAGCGTCTTTGGGACAAGTGTTTGTGTGGTTTTCTGTTCAGCTGCCCCAAAGATAAAGACCACCTCCGTCTAATTAGCAGGTGGACGCGTGCACCTTGTAAAAGCGTCTTATTTGATAATAGTAAGAGGGGGAAAACGTTTTTCATTTCCAAAGGAAATTATTTGCCTTCCTCTTGGGCCAAATATCCTTTAACTGATCCCAGAGGACAGGTGCAAAAGGGCTATTTTTGGAGCCCAGTCTAGAGTTCAGTATTTGCTGCCATAAAGATGCCAATTAAGAAGGGAAATTGGTCTCAAGAACCACCAAATGACATAACACCCTTCACGCAGTTTGATAGCGACAGCTTGCCTAAAACAGCTGCTTCGATATCTTACAAGCCCCCCTCTTCCTACCGGTTGCAATCATAAAAATCTGTGCTAAATGAAAACAAAAATCTGCCAACTATTAAAGTTTATTTGGATTATCCACTGAAGAGGGTCTGCCACTTGCAAACTTTTTCAGACGACCCCTGAGAAACAAACACAGACTGTAAAGTTGAGTGATTCGTAAGTGGCTAGCAGTTGGTAAAATATTATAAGTAAAATAACCTCTAGATTGCCCTTAGATGGATGGACTGCCAATGGAAATAAAGCAGGTGTAATGCAAGGTCCATGTCCTGATTGATTTTAAGCTTCGCAGTGTTGCCGATGTTGCCGTGTCCACTTTCAAAATATTCTCGTAAACCAAAATCTTAACAGACAATTTTTTCTTTGTTTTTACAGTAGTGTGACCAACACCTCTTTGGAAGAGTATTTGGAAGAAGATGACGATGATTGCAGCTTCGAGCATCCGATGAAGGTAATTTGACGGGACATTCTCGCTTTTCAGAAGGAACATTGCGGTATATCGTGCTAATATCATCCTTGTTGCGTATTATTTTCACGACAGAAAATTGCCCTTCGTGAAACCAACATTCCTCGATACAACTTGGAATTTCTGGAAATCTGCTTGATCGGCACCGGGGCTTTCGGCAGCGTCTTCAAATGCATCAATCGTTTAGACGGTTGCGTTTATGCGTTGAAAAAGTCGCTGAAGCCGGTTGCGGGGAGCGCGTACGAGTAAGTGTATTTTAAATTGGTTTTCTTGTCTGTGTTTTAAATGCCCCGATATATCAGATAGCTTAGTTTTACGAAAAATTCTCAATTTGCTAATTTTTCTGTTGCTAATTTTTCCAGGAAAAACGCCATGAACGAGGTTTATGCTCACGCGGTTCTCGGAAAGCACACCAACGTGGTGCGCTACTACTCCGCTTGGGCCGAGGACGATCACATGCTAATACAAAACGAATACTGCAATGGTGAGTAATTGGTTAAACGTGTAAAAGTGTTTAAGCCGCGACATATGTAATGCCAGCTTGAGTTCGACGGTGTGATATTGAGTTTTGACTCTTTTAATGTCGATTTTAGGAGGCAGTTTGGCTGACACCATCTTGGAGAACCAGCGATCCGGACGTTACTTCAGCGAAGCGGAACTCAAGCTCATTCTCATCCACATCACCGAGGGATTGAAGTATATTCATCAGAGCAATTTAGCTCACATGGACATCAAGCCAGGTATGTAAATGTCCTTATCAGGATGCAATACCATTTTTTAAATTGGAAAAATAAACTTCCGCTGTTCCCATTAACAACTCTTGTATGTTTGATAAATTTCGGTTTCACTAATCAATTTTTACTCATTTTATGTTCATTAGGAAACATTTTTATATCTCGAAGCTCTCGATTCGTGCCTCGACGAGGGTCAGTCGACGATGATGGCTTCGAAGATGACGAACTGGAAGATGGCGAGGTGGTCTACAAGATCGGCGACTTGGGTCACGTGACGTCGCTGGCGAATCCTCAGGTGGAGGAAGGAGACTGTCGCTACCTGCCCCTGGAGATCTTGCACGAAGACTACTCGCATCTACCCAAAGCCGATGTATTCGCACTGGGACTAACTGTTTATGAAGCGGTGAGTACTGCGGACCTTCAACTTTGCATCTGATATCTTCTTCGTTGTCAGATTTTCAAAACAACAAAGAAATAACTATCCAATTCAGTATCTGCATCATCTATATTGAACTTTTAATCAATAGGGTGGAGGCAAAGAGTTGCCGAAAAATGGAGATGAATGGCACGACATAAGGAGCGGATGCTTACCAAGGCTCGGCAGATATTCCAAAGAATTCAATAATTTGCTGAAGGTAAACATCCTGGCAGTTTCGCGTTTCTTAAAATTTCTTACAAACTAAGATTATCAAATGGTTGGTTCGATGGAGATGGATAGAAAGTGATTTGACAAAATTTCTAAAAAAAATTTCTCGTGTTTTTCTAGCAAATGATCCATCCCGATCCGGACTCGAGACCTTCATCCACGTCACTCAGCGAACACAGGGTCCTTTGTCCATACGGAGACAAAACGAAAGCGCAGCTAAGGAGGGAATTGAATGCTGAAAAACTTAAGAATGAACTTTTATCCAAGTAAGTAGAACTAAAGGATTACTTAGTTTATTTCTCCCGGTCACATTGAAGGGTGTAGAGTTCGAACAATTTCGCCGGTGGTTTTAATTTTTGTTTTTCCAAATCATTCATAGACGATTACAAGAAGCTGCTAAATGTTTGGAAGGCATCACCAGCGCCGCATCTAGTAGCACGCCGCAAGAAAGCGCATCGAACAGGCTGATAGGTAGGAAAGTGAACAGGAGCCTAAGCGTGACGAATTTTTAGGAAAAATGTCGGCTTTTTCCCTAGATGCGTATTGTAAATTATTTCCGAAGATTTTATCTAACCAGCGATGTTATGATTTTGTGCCAATATATTTGTATAGCTGAGAATGCATCGTGATCGATCAATGGGCACAGCTAAGGCGTTTTTATAAATCGATTTTTATATATACATTTGTTATATTCCTGCCGTGGTTATTTCTGTGATACGTTCCTACTCACGACAGCAATGCTTTTTTTAAAAATCCATGGAGTGACAAGGATTGATATGCATCCCCACAATGAACTGTAAATATTTCCATCGTTACGTGTACCAAAGATGCATGAAATACATGTAATATTAAAACATTTGTGCCATTTCTTAAATTCTCTCGGCTCGTCGTTTCTGCGTTGTTATAATCTTTATATTTCATTCGTGCAATGGTCATTTTTGTACGCGTCATGTTGTGGATTTCCCTTGTTTTTTAATCAAATTACTAATTATTATTAGTTTATTTTATTATTAGTAATTATTATATAATTATTATATTTTTATACATATTTTTTTTGTATTTTATGTAATCCATCAATTTAGAAACTTTTTTTATTTTTATTTATTTATTTATTATTTTTTATTATTATTTTTTATTTATATTTAATATATTTATTAAGTATTATTATTTAGAAAAAAATATATATATATATAAAAAAATACAATAATAATTATAATAATAATAATATAATTATAAATATATCATATTTTTATTTATTATTTATTATTAATTTATAATTTATTAACTAATAGTTGGCCCGAAGTTCACCAGTAATTAGGATATGCGATATTTAGGCAAGTGTAATTAATATTTTTTATTTATATTTAATAAGTATTATTATTTAGAAAATATATATATATATATATAGAAAATTTAATAATAATAATAATAATATAATTATAAATAAATTATATTTATAATAATAATTTATGCGATATTTATTTAAAAAGATCATGAAGGATATTTCGGTATTACGTAGAGAGGCACCTTACTACGCATTGGTCACGAGCTTGTGCGAGTCTACGTGCGCATTTAGCCAATGCGGTTCGTGTGCCTCGCTGCGAGTTTTATTTCGATTGTTTGTTGAAGCCAATCATAGGATAATGGCATTCTTCAGTGGAGCACCCGTGTGCTTATTGGCCGAATTTGGGGCCCGTTTTTTTTATTTCGAATGGAATTAGTCGGCATTCCAAAGTTCGTGACAAGATTAAAAATGATAGATTTATACCGCCAAATTTCGTTCAGGTTTTTAGTCGAAGTGTGTCCGAAGCGGTCTCTTATCGGCATTCGTCCAAGATGTCTTCACTCAGTACTAGGTAAGATAATTTATGAGCAACGAAAATCCTAAATGCAATAATCAAAAGGCCTACATGTACATTGTATTTCTCCCATGTGGATGAACAAGCTGTCAGAATTTCGGGTTCATGTCAGAGGTACAGATGCAAAATATCTCGATTGTATTCATGGCTCAGCTTCCCAAAAACATCGTAGGATATACAAGTATGCTATGGTGCAGGCCTTCAGATGATCTGAAACCTACTTACGTGTATGCTAAAACACTAACAAAATATGACACCATTATAAATTCTGATAAACAACATGTGTATTTTGGATATAAAAACAAAATCTTTGGTAAACATATGGGAACTTCTCCGAACACCGTATTGTGTGATGTAAATACATGTACATAAAAATTACGTTACACAATTTTAAAGTTTACCTTCCTTTGCCACAAAAAAATTGACAAAACATTGACAACTTTATTCATAATTTTCCCATGTGAGATGCAGCCATTCATTGACATCAGTATAATCACCAGTCTTATTTGCATCTACATTTAATGGAACCTGATAATTCTAAAGAAATAAATTACGAGTTAGTTGACACAAAATGTTGCTGATAATGTGCCTACTTTGTCTAATATTCTGAAACTGAATGTTTCCTGATTACAGTAAACACCAAGTACATCCCCCTCCCCCTTGTATGCTATGGTGCAGGCCTTTTCAGATGATCTGAAACCTACTGTATATACTATGCTAAAACACTAACAAAATATGACACTATTATAAAATTCTGATAAACTACATGCATGTCAAATCAATAGAGCCGTGGCTGGGGTTGACGTAATGATCAAGAAAGGAAACACAGCCAATATTTTATAATATTATATTATATTAAAATATTGGCTGTGTTTCCTTCCTTGATCATTACTACATGCATGTGTATGTTGGATATAAAAACAAAACATTTGGGAAACATGGGAACTTCTCCGAATACCGTATTGTGTGATGTAAATACATGTACATGGGAGCGTTCATAAATTACCTCACCACATTTTCTCATTTTTCACCAACAGCAGTACCAATTACAACCAACAACAGTGTAACCAACAGCCCTACCCCTACCCCTAAAAATTACGTCACCATTTTAAAGTTTACTTCCCTGCCACTAAAAAATTGACAGGTGCATGTTTAACAACTTTATTCATCATTTTCCCATGTGGGATGCAGCCATTCATTGACATCAGTAATCACTAGAGCCTTATTTGCATCTGATAATTCTAAAGAAATAAATTACAAGTTAGTTGACAGAAAAGTTTGCTGATAATGTGCCTACTGGTGATGTAATTTATGTACGCTCCCCATGTATAAAGCCCTTGGAGTATGCAAGGGAGCGTGTTATGCATGTCCCCCCCCCCCCCCTCCCCTCATCCTCTCAACTTCAATTTATTGTGTGAAAAATTACTCTGCAGCAGTGCCCAAAAAAATGGAAATTGGTACTGGTATGTTGTTCTCCTGTGAATATGCTTTTCTTTTGGTTGTTCTGTTAGCTGGCTCTTAAATTGTATAGGTAATTTTTCAAGTAGTATCATCTTTTGGGGAAGGGGTTAGTCTTTGGGCAAAATACATCAATTTGTTACCTGCTTCAGCCAAAAAATCTGTTTATTAATTGCCATGCAAGCTCTAGGTTTATATGAAATCCAAGACCCTCGTAGCACGGGCTGATTGCGAGTAAAATTGTAATTGTATTTAATTTCGCCTCTTTACTGTTCAGTGATCCCGATAAGAAAGAAGATGACGAAAGGCCAGTGGAGCTACGGGATCAAGCTTTGAGAAAGGAAACAATGTTTAGTCCAGAGGAATCGAATACTGTACAAGAAGTGCTTTTTGGCGAGGGAGGATGTGCTGATTGCAGCGCTTTGAGCTCAGTGAGTGCTTGCAGTAACATCAGCCAACTTATTTCTGGTAATTTACCATGTTTCATTCACGAATTATTGTTTGGCATAATTTTTACGTTGACACGATAGATAAGGTTTAACCTTTTTGCGCTAATCGAACGTTTAAACATTTTTCTTTAGAAGAAGATTTGATCGACAGTTTCTTTCATTCTTGCGATACACAAAAGAGCGGCCAAGTTCCTGTTTCTAAACTGTTGGATTACATCAAATACACAACGCAAGCCCCCGATGATCACGTGAGTTTGAAAAACCCTGCCTGAAATAAATAATTTAAATGACACCTCATTTGTGGCGGTCTTGTTTTGTAGGATACCAATGATAACCTCGAAGATCTCTGGCTTCAGTTTGATCCGAATGGAGTTGATATTTCGGTCGATATAAATACCTGCCGAAGGGTCATGACTCAGTGGGTGTCACAAGTGCGAAGAGCTTCTGGCAATGAGTTAGTAGCAATGAGATAAAAGTGAACTTTTACGCAAATAATATTTAATTCGTTTTCAAACATGGCTGTTTCTTTTTGTTTTGTGGTATTTCTAAAAAAGTGGGGATTTCCTGGGAACATCTGAGATATCCTGATAATCCATCATTAAATCATTTTTTGGTTTGCATGCAGATTATACAATTCTAAAGCCGGTGCCTCTGACAATAACATTGCCAAAAATGGTTCTTTAATGTGCTTTTTAGGTACAGTCGTAGAGACTCGATAAGTTGATTGTGAATGAACTAGCGTAACACTTTGACTCGTTGGCTATTTCATTTTATATGACGCTAAATTTTTAGTTTGAAATACGTGTCATTTCACAGTTGTGGGAATTGTTTAACGTGGTTAAATGTCATGCCAAAGAAATTATCACCAAATTTTTGCAAAACATGGATATTATTTCAGTAGCAAACTTTTTGTTTCGTTTAGGTTTTCTTGTCACTCGTTCAGTCGCGATTTGATAGAATTTTCCCCAGCAAAATTTCGCACAAGCAATTTAGACAGCTCAGGAGGATTTTCTTCATCTCCCCTTCGTAAAACATCAAGTACGTGCTGTTTGCTAATGAATGTTTAGAAATTTTCTATTTAGCCTTTATTTAGCCGTATGAACTATTTCAGACATAAGTGCCAGTGACTGTAGCACATTTGAAAGCATGGAAATGCATGGGAAAGACGCATCAATGTATGTACCTCGCGTCGTGTTTCTTTGTCAACGTTAATTGAGAACAACTAACATTTCTTGATGATATGGTCTGCTTTTCTAACAATTTTAAGAGCAATTAACATAATTCAGTATAAATGTTTAAGGTACAATGCGTGCATCTTACTTCGGTGGTTAATGATTTTAAGTGTTTTCTTTAGAAGATTTAAAAAAAAAATTGTATTGCCCGAAAGATTATATCAAAGTTACACGTTGCACGTCAATTGTGTGGTTATTGCAATAGTAGTTCAACTACTTTTACGGTAGCGTTACCCCTATTCAATGTTCAACCGGTAATATGTTTCCATCTTCTTCTTTCTCAGACATAATATTGAATTAATGGCGGAAATTTCAGAACTTGAGTTTCAAAATAAGAAACTTCAATCGCGATTATTGGAAATTCAGTCTCAGAATGCTTTAGTCGATGATCAAAATACTCAGTTGACATTGGAAAGGGACGAATTAAAGAAGAAGTTGGCTGGGTGAGTAAAATGGTCTTTATTTAAAATGAATCCATCACTTTCTGTAATGCGGATAATTTATCTGTGCCTTTTGTTTTTGTTTGTTAAACAAATTTATTGTGACAATGTATATTGCTCAATCGATGATTTTGTGGTTCAGTTGAATTTCTCTTCTCTTAGCCTTCAAAGAACTGTCGAAACGAATTGCGATGTAGTAAAGGAGAATCTGGACTTAAAGATCATCATATCCAATTTGGAGGAAAATCTGTCGGTCATGAAAGCGGAAAACAGAGATTTGGAAAAAATATGCCAGTCTCGAATCGACGAGGTGGAAAACGAGGTGACAGCGACAAAACGGATTGTTGGTTCTCTCAATGTTTGCTGTTGCGATTGTTTTTGAGCGGCTGAAACAAAAAACAAAAAACAAAAAAAGTGACAAATGAATTGAAATGAATCAAAATGCTACCTGATGGTGATTTTGAAAACTGATGATCTTATAATTTATTCTATTACATGTATATTTTGTTCTAGTCTAGTTATTACCCCACAATCGGCATACAGGTGTCATGTGGTGGGGGTGGTGATACACACATATCCCATTCCTTACAATTAATTTAACCCAAATACATTTGCCTGTGGAAAGACATTGTGAGAAACCACAATCAGAGTAGTCACCTGCTCGACTCGGCAGCCATATTGAAAACAATTGAGTTTAAAATATTATTATGTAATGCTTATTCAATTAATGTGAAGCCTATCTTTCTCTAGCTGTCACTGGTTTCTGTAGAACTGGAAAATCTGAAAGCGGAAAAGGAAATTTTGGTTCAAACCAACAAGGTTTATTTTATTTTCGTATCTGTTTCTCTTATGTGTGATGACATAAGATGTACTTCATTAGTGAAAAGGGTGTAATTATGTGGCATTTTTTCAATCTAGAACCAATTGAAACTGTTGAGAAAAGAAAGGAAAGAATATGTGAAGGTAGGTGTACATCAGCTTGAAAACATTTTCTTTTTCCTAAACTAAACTCGAAAGGATTAATTGCATTTTGATCTTTTCCAGGCAAGGGAAAAAATAAAGCATCTCAAGTTACAATTGCAGGATTGCGAAAGGCAACTAGTTGTACGTGATATCCTCTTTTATATGTTTTATACTAATTACTTTTATTATTCTACCTTTTGATAGCTGGTCACTATACCTTACTTTTTAATAATTCAACTAGCTTCTTTGATTCTATTTCTTTACGTTTCTCTTACGGTTCAGTATTTCTTATGAGATCATCAATGTTAAAAGCAAGTGTATTAAAATATTTTTTTTAGAAATCGAGAAAGTCGTTGAAATCCGTTGCAGCCGTCTCAGGGAATCGGTAATTGCTTTTAATGCTGAATTTTACAGGTCGATGAATGAATGACAAATTTACTTTTTAATGCATTTTTGCACAGTTTTCTGTCATCTCCCATTTCTGGCTTGTTAACAACTAACAGGTTCGACAAGTCTCCGAATGTGGTTGCAGGGAGCAAGGAGGGAGAAATTTATCCTTCGATCCACGACGAAATCCTAAATTTAGTAAGAAGGTCTACAATCTACAATTAAAATGTTGTTAAATAAACGTTTAATGAATGTTTACTTACAGAACGACGAATTTGATCCGCGTCTGCAATCTCCGTTCTGCGAGAAGTTTGGTTTGAGCCATATTTTAGAAATGGATCGTAGCCCTCACAAATTCGTCGACAATAAAGTATGTTCACGTTTTCTCCGCTATTATCCGCTCAACAAACTTAAAACTCCTATACATTTTATTTAATTGCAGAATGTGAACTGCTCGCAAAATTCCCAAATAACGTCAGTAGATAATTTGTGGTAATATCGGCCGATTTTTTTTTTTTTTTTAAAACGCTAACAGTAATTGTTTTTAATTGGCAATCTGTGATTTATTTCAGCTGTGCTGTATCAGGAAATTCCAACGGTAGGAAAAATTTATTCGCCAGTCTTTCAGAAATACCTTTCAAGAATTTTTCGTTGATGTTTTGATAACCTCTTTATAGGAAATGAAGGCAGTTGGTTGAACAATGCGATCGAAGCCGCGTTCGTTGGCTGCGATACAAAGGTAATCCTTTTATCCTTATTGTTAGAACAGCGATACTCGTAGTTTAGTGTAGTTTTTGGTGTATATTCGTTAAAATGTTGTATTTGCCATAATCATAATGAGCAGAGGGCTGTCGTATTTTGAATATTTTAAGTTATTCAATGATGAATTTCTAGGTGGACTCCAGCAGCCCCAACAACGCTGACATGCTGCTCATTTGTCGCAAAGGAAATTTCATTCAACATTTGTGCACGCAGCTTTTGATCCGCCATTGGACTAACAGCACTAAGAATGTGTGAGTTTCAATCAAAATTTCTATTAGCGATGCATGAACATCTATCATAAGTTGAGATAGGGATGGTTGCGCGGTCTACATTTAAGTAAATGAAAGCCTCGCGAGCAGGGACGCCATTGCTCAGTGTAATCATTATAAGCACAAATTGCCAGACATCACTTTTTGATCGACCATTCTTAAAATCAGCTTTTTTTATTTTTCATATCAAATGTATTGTTTATGGACTTCAGTCAGTGGCAATACATGGCAGTCTACAGATTTCGACACGAGCTTATGAAATCGCTTCATGCCCGCGAAGTAAATTTTAAATATGCTCATAGCTAGTGCGAAGAAACATTTTATACAACGACTTTACGAGCTGGGCATGAACGAAAAATTCCCGGACAAATGCAACTGACGCCGATGCCGAAAATGCATTAAAATTTCGTTTCGAGTACCAAAGACGGATTGTC
Organism: Cylindroiulus punctatus; assembly: GCA_034695085.1. Lineage (NCBI taxonomy): Eukaryota > Metazoa > Arthropoda > Diplopoda > Julida > Julidae > Cylindroiulus > Cylindroiulus punctatus. The sequence continues at coordinate 11,689 of JAQFYZ010001623.1, forward strand.
CAAACCAATGTGTTGAGAGCATCTTGCGAACAGTATTTGTTAAAGTAATTCTTTCAAAATAGTCATTCTAAAATGTGCGATTGTTACAACAACAGAGTGAAATTTCATATAATTTTTGCGATCAAAATTCATGGCGAAGTTAATTGCAAACGCCCATGACGTTCGCAATAAAAATTGGTTTCATGATTTTGAATTTCATGAATGTTAATTTTTTAAGATTATGTTACCGTTCATGGTAAAGCTTGCTGGTACTTACATCCCTCACACGAGACCCTCAAATATATTTGAAATTGGGGTCTGTTGAGAGAATTATTAGAGAGAAATCAGATAATAGTCTCACCGTTCCCCTAAAACTGGTACGATTTAAATTTCTGCACTTGCATTCATTCAGGAATGCATGCTGCAAAAGCCGATGCAGTTATTGATCCGTCATCAGGGATTGGGCCATTTACCGAGGGGAAGCTCGAGGATGCTCTAGATTGTAACGATGTTCAAAAAGTCTCCGTACGGTTATTTTGCCGGCTCTTTCCCAGAGAAACGATACGGTTGACGATACGGTTTTCTTAGAAGAGTAAGCACCAGATATCCGGTCTTGGATATCTCTGGATGACCACCCACTCTATGGATATCGTGCCGGACTTTTTGACTAAGCTGACATTTCTAGCCCATCTTTCGTGTTTTCTTTTTTATTTCGATTTTTCTTTTCGTTTTTTGGTTCGCGAAACACTTTACGCGCTGTGACACTGTGGTTAGATGATGACGTTTTCAATGCTCTGTCCATTGGCCGTCGTTTGCCAGCAATGTGTGCCAGTTGAAATGTCAGTATCATACTGACGTTCATGGAACGGCACACTGGTAAGAGAAAATATTGAAATAATTTGCGAACATTATCTTGCGGCATAGCGAGTCCACACATATGGTCCATGAAACACATTACATGGACCTACAGCAGTTTTGCAAAAATATGGCTTGCTAAATTTTTAAAATGTGTTTCACTTTATTTTTATTTCTGTAAATAATATTCTCAGCATTTGGGATGTACGAATTTGCGATGGTTAATTTTTCAAAACAAAAATTTTATTTAAATTCAGGACTCCATCCCAAGTGATGACAGCATCATTGGCCAAAAAAAAATTCAAGCAGAGAAAAATTGACATACTGAATGATAGTTGCAACAAAACCATGGACAAAATGTACCATGGACAAAAAAAGTACAGGTCGAATTTTTTGGCAAAACTGCTATAGATCCAAGTATTGAATTTCGACCCAAAATTTATACTCAACATTTGGCTGATCCCCATACCCCCATGGGGATCATTGAAATGTAAATCTATCATCATTATTATTATTATTATTAACAACGTTCTAGATAAAAATAATGATAATAATGTATTTTGGTAGTGCATCTGCACAAGTGCAGATGGAAATAAAATATTTATAATGGATTGCAGTCCAATATAATGAAAATAATTTGCATATTTGGATTGGAAAACGCTGCATAAATTCCTCGTTAATTGCCACAAAATTTCACAAAAACTTGTTTTTGTTCGATAGACTCGATAATGTTTATATTCTCAAGGATAAATGACTGTTTTCTACGACGATTTTGATTGCTTCATGGCTGCATGGCTTAATTATCCATGGTGCATCATCATCCCAATGTCAAACTTAATTTTCCTGAATTGTTGAGTTCCTCGTTGGTTAGCTAGTTAATTTATTCTTATTGGGGTTAACCTGCAGATTGGTTAACGACTGCAATGGGTGCGTGTGTGAGCAAAAACCAAGATAAAACAGTCGACCTCCAAACAAGGTTTGTTAGCCAGCTAATCTCCCATTAGTGTCTTAATGTTGCAACCCGTCTGGCGAATGTGCATGGCTTGAGCAATGGCGTTCAAAATGCATTTTCTGGAAAAATAGTCTACATCCTCCCAGTAATTAACAGAAACAAATGTAATAATTAATTAGCTAGATTAATTAGCTTTTCATTCCCAATCCAATATGTTTGGTTATTTGGTTATTTGATTGGTTTCAATTCAATTTTTGTTATAATTGGGAAAGATAATCGAGTATTTCGATTCTTTATACATGTATATATTCTTTATTGATATTGCAAGGTTAATTTTCTTCTCGATTATGCTGTCCATTAAACTAGTAAACTTGAATCGAGGTAGATAAAACAGGCTTACATACATCACTTAGATAGATACCCATATGCGGAATTCTGCACAAAATATTCTGCATAAACATTTCTGCATAAAATAGTATGCAGAAATATTTATGCATAATTTTTGCTGCAGAACAGAACAGAGAATAGTCTGCAGAAAATTGATTAGTTTTTCTGCAGAAAATATTCTGCATAAACATTTTTGCATACTATTTTATGCAGAAATATTTCTGCAAGATTTTTTCTGCAGAACAGAACAGAAAATCTTCTGCAGAAAATTGATCAGTTTTTCTGCATACAATTGTATGCAGAAATGTTTGTGCATGATATTTTCTGCAGGATTTTTTATGCAGAACAGAACAGAAAATGTTGTGCAGAAAATTTTCTGCAGAACTATTTCGGGCTCATTTTTTTCTGCAGAATTCTGCTTGTCTCTGCATGGGTATACCTAATTAAATGTCTTCATGTAGTCTAATTTACTATACTAAAGCTTGTTTTATATTTTTAATTAATTAGATGTACAAAAAAATTATAACTGCTTAGCTGGACTTTCTTATTTAGCTGAAAATGTTATTTTTTGCATTTCACGGCACGTTGTCTGCTATTGCATTGAAACATTGAAATGCGCGTGGTGCAGTTTTGATATTTTCATTCATTGCGGCTTTATTCGTTTCTTGGAAATCTTAAATACAAATGTTTTTTTCCCATCTATTGCAGCTACAGCGTGTCTCCTGCCCGCACGCTGGCTTTGCTTAACGCTAAAACTTCTTCGCCATGTGCGGACGCAGCAACGCAAGGTATGGAATTAGAGTCCGCATATATGCAAATTATTTTTTTAAAAATTTAATTTGGGGAAAGTGTTCATTTTTGATATGTTCTTTCAGCTGGTTGGCCCGAAGGCGAAATATTTGCGGACTTGCGCAGTTACGCGTGCCTGGGATCCGATGTGGAAGATTGGAGTTATTTGCATTCTTCCGTGAGTTTGGTGTTAGAATGCAGATTAAAATAGAAATTTGTGACTTCGACATGACTCGACTTACTGAACAGTATTTTAAATTTTTAGCACGGAGAAGCAACATCGAACGACGGGGCGGAATTATTGAGCATTCTCAGACTTAATCTGGACAAAATTGAGGCCATCGTCCGAATTTTGGTAGGAGGAAGTACTCCGAAACTAAAATTCTATTGATATTTGCGTGGGCTTCTGCAATTGATTTTCGTTTGCTAGCTAACGGAAATGCCGGCAACCAATACGGCGATGGCCATGCTGAAAATTTCCCGTGCCGAACAGCAGGCAGTTGTCCGAAATCCACCGATCATTCGCCAACAGGTTTCCCGCGAAAGCAACAACTTGAGTAGCTTCGGTAAGTAAAACATTTTCCATCTTAACCAAAAAAAAAACCGCTTATCATAATGCCCCTTTTAGAAAAAAACACTTGCCCAATTTTAGGAAATTTGTCCAGGTTTGGGAAGCGGGGGATCAAAGTAAACTGAACAATTTAAAAACACTTACGAATTGTGTGAATTTATTATGACAGATAGTGGATTGCCTACGGACTTGAGCCCTTCCAGCCCGGAGTGCAGTTTAAAATTGCAAAAGTGGCCCAAAGAGAGCCGTCACCCTAAACAAGTCTTAACACCAGACTCGAAGTAATTGTTTAAGCTAATTGATGCCATGGATTATCTCAGCCACGATGAACTGGCTAATGAGACTTTGGGCTTCCTTGTTCAATTCAGGTCTCGGTCACTCGATCAGAATCAAGGTCGCGAAGAAGCTAGGACTTACCGCCGTGCTCTGTCATGCCCAGTCTTGCAAAGTAAATGCATATTAGTCTCGAAGGGAAGCCAAACGGACGTCTCGTGTGGTGAGTGTCATTTCGGTTGTACTCGTTCTTATCAATGGTGATGTTACGCTCTCAATTTAAATTTACATTATTTTTATCCTTGGTTTAATTAGTACAAATGACCATTGATGACGAGCGAATTCTGGGAGCTTATTGTAACCTGGTAAGGTCTCGAAAATCAATCCTCGGAGCGTTGACCGGCATTATGAACGAATAATTTGTTTTATTCACGGTCAACGGTGAGAAACAAATGAACAAATTTGTTCAGTTTTAGCACCTGATGACGAGATTCATTTCTCGAAACGTTGTGCAGATTGTTTCTCACCATTGACCGTGAATAAAACAAATTATTCGCTGGTAAGGTCTCGATTTTTTGCGCTCGCATCGAAAACTGAAACGACAATGATGAGCATTAATACGTAGCATTTGGTTCATTCACGATGTTTTGTTTTTCAACAGCACGATGGTGCGAATGCTGCGTTTAGTGCATCCGTTGGTGTGCAGCCCAATTCGTTTCTGGATGCCGCGTCAGTCATAGATATGTCCACTGCCAAGTAAGCAACTTGGACATGTCAATACGGCGTCATGAAAATGAAAAAAAATTCAGGATATAATTTCCAACGTGCTCTAATTGCCCACGTTCAAATTTACTGCCTAGTTGTCCCAGTCACGGCTCTCACAAACTCCCGATGCTGCCTGAGGAACACGAAGATCCTTCATCTCCTCTTCCGAGTGCCAACGTTCAGCGTCATACATCCCAAATGTTCGTAAGCCTTCGCGTTACTCCGCCCCCCTATCGACCCCCGCCACCTCCTCCCCCTCGCTCCACGCCGCACAGCCAATCGTCGATTCCTTCCTCGACATCTGCGCCATCAGAGGACCATGGACGTGACCAAACGCACGTCGATTCATCCGTTCAGTCCCCTCGCTTAAATTCTCAATTCCCAAACTTGGACTATAGGTGAGTAAAAGTTATTGGATAACATGCACTATTATCGGACACTGCATGTTTAGTAGGGAAATAATGATTTGGTCACCCCATTTGTAATAGTTATCTGAAAGATGCTCCCGTCATTTTTGGTAGTTTTAAGATGAAACGTCCCGCCTGTCAGTCATTCATTATCTTTTTTTAAAAAAAATAAAAAATGTAGCTATTGGCGTTCTCTTCATCGTTAATATATTTTAACATAACCTGAAGAAATTGCATTCCTGCATATCATCTCGTTTTTGTCTTTAGCAAAAATACATGGCCCGAGGAATCTACGCCGGCCCATCGGCAGTTGCATGAGGATGGCGATCAAGAGAGGAAACATCCCGATCATCTGTTGAGAAGACTCAGCAGCAAACGAAGGCTCGGATTCGAAGGTGACTAATTGAGTTATTGTGCACTTGCTCCATAGTTTCAGCATTTTTTGTTAGCCTGACGTAATCCTGTGTACAAGCAATGAGCATTGAAGTGATTTGGAGTAGAATACAATTTGTCGGTTTTGTTTTAAATTGTGCTAAGAACTTCAAAAAACGTCTATCAAAGCCGAAGAACCGACTCTAGCAAAACCGGCATTACAAAGATGAAAATATGGGGAAAATCTACGCAGCTCTGCTTTATTATGTAACACTGAAACGAATTTATTTTCCAGGATCAAGTACGGTCATTCAACGAAGCGCTGCTGTCGAATTGGACGAATTCGACACGACCAGCGTCGATGCTTGCGAGGCAACTGCGTCAAACTGTGTATATTATCAGTGATTGAAATTAATGCATGCTTACTTTATCGTATTTCGAGGAAATGCCCAAATTAATTTTGCGTTCTCATTTCTAGATCACTTTCGATACACACGACGCAGAAACTGCTTCGATCATGCAGTCTGATTTGGATCGAGTGTCAGAAGAGCAAACTGCGAGAGATTCTACGCCTGAGGCCCGTAGATGGAGCGTAGTGTTGCAGAGCGCTGTTCGGGAGATGAAAAGAAGGAAATCTTCGTTGAAGTAAGTGATAACTTTGATAATGAAATAGAGCATAGATGACATAGCGACTCAGCGAAACAAGAAAATCACACTATTGTGCAGATAACAGCATTCAGTAAAACCAAAATTTCAAAATTTAACAAATTTGCATCTAAAACCCTGCATTCAAAAACGGGTATAATTTCATAATCAGATTTCGATTTAAAGATAAGCACACACATTTAAATTGCATCGTGAAGATCTCGGAAAAAATGCCAGATCTATTTGAAAATGATGCTGCTTTCACCCCATCTATGCGTAAATGACAGGTTGCAAACGTGAAAACGGGACTTCCTCGAGCAAAGGAAACTTAACTTTTATTTATTTATTTAGCGAAAATGTACGAGGCCATAGCTAAATTTAGGTTACATCTAGCAACTGCTTGCCCATTTGTTTAATACCTTCCACTTCTTACTGCGGCTAGGTTTAACGCTAACGCGGCTTGTTTATTTAAAAAGCAAAAAAAGCTATTTCTACGTACGTCACTTTACATTAGGAGAATATCCACAGCCCTACCTTTTAAGCTGCAGTTTTCGGTGTATTTGTCTTCACTACCGTTTGGCAAATGTTTAGCTGGCAGGCTGCGTGGCTCTAATGAGCGTTAGATTAGCGAGAGTGCAGTTTTATTGTTCGAGTAATGCCTCTATAAATACATATCTTTGAATGGCTTCATCGAGAGCATCTCATAGTCAGCTAGATTATTGACGGACGGATCATGTAGGTCAAATTTACATCGAATGAATTTGGATACGTCTTATATTAATATTAATATGTGAGTGCAGGGACTGGAGTATACGTTGAAATGCGCCCGCGTTATATTCGAGATTAGTTATTTGACCTCATCGATAGCCAAAAATGCAATCGGGATGCATCGATGGTAATGAAAATATTACTTGTTTTTCTAGGCTCGAAAGCTTTACAGAACCGGAGCTCGAGGTAGATAGTATAATTTGAACTCTTGATTTATGCAACCTTAAAAAATCGGGACATTTTCGCATTTATACATATAAATTTCAGGATGAATTTAATCGTTTATCGTTGGCCAATCGATTGGATAAAAGCACGCTGGGGCAAAGGTTGGAAATTCACCAGAGGCAGAGAGATCTGGCAGAAAAAGATGTTGAGAAGGAGTTGATAGCGCTGAAATCGACTCTCAGTGTACGTATATTGCGAAGTCCCCTCGTAGAAATTTGAGCTAAAATCTATCATTCGCTACGCTCCGGCATTTTTTCGTTATTGATATTTTGAAAAATATTTCAACGAACGTACTAAATGTAATATCTCCGGTGATGTTCTCAAAATATCGAATAAAAATTATCGTGGTAGCCCTTCATTTTCATCTAGTTTTCAAAATAATCTGTTCAAAATTGCTTAAATTTGCTGATGAGGCCATAAAACGTCGATGTCACGGCCTGGGAAGTTTTGATAGGTGTTAAGAATTATGGCAAGATATTACACATTTTCTCCAATTGCTGGAGAAATTCTGGTGGGAAATTATTGAAGATGTAAGTGGGATACCTTTTTTAATGTGAAGCTCTATTTAAAGGATGTTCAAGCCAAGAGTCAGACCTTCTCCGATGCCGAGGTCCGTCACGCATTGACTCAGATCAGACAACGTGTCGACGTCATTCAAGGTGCAGTGGCCAGAGTTTCGGGACGAGCAGAGGCTTATGGCGTTATACAAAAAGTGAGTTAAATAAGTACATGTAGTCCGAGAGAAGTAAATCACAATTAATTTAAATTATTCGCATTGTACTTCATGTTACGCAATTATTTATTCGAGGAAAAGAAAAACTGTCACGATTTTGCCCTGCTGATCAAGTACGCTGAAATAGAGAAAAACAGATGCAAGCAACTTGAAAAGCAACTAGAAGAAGTCAGGTAATAATTTCGAATAGAACGGGCATTATACTTGTATATCGATGGCAGAGTGGCAAGCCCGTGTAGCATCATTTTTGGCAAAACTAGATTAATTACATCATTCTATTTGCGACCTGCTACCACATGTGTTGGTGCAATCAGAATTTACATAGAAGACAATAGAAACTTGGTACATGAGCGCTATTTATTGAGCAGCATGCAATACGAATGTCGTTTTTCCACCGTCCCGTAAAAATACGGTTTTGCTGTTACGTGGAATTGCCACTCGGCCATCGACATTCTCCGATAATGTAATTTGACAATATATTGAAATGTAACTCTTTGTTTATCTCGTCTCATCTCGTAGACAAATGAACCAGCTTTTGAGTAACCAAAACACCGTCCATCAACTGATTTCATCCAGCAGAGGTTCTGTGCCACGGTCGATCGTAAGTCGATCTTTTAGATTTCATTTTAATGATATTATCATCTATCAAGCTCGCTCAAAACTGATCGTCGAGCTGGGTTTTGACACCGAAGAAATGATTTTTTTTTCACTTTTTTCACTTCACCGGAGAAGGCTTCATCAATCGCAAATCAATCAGTAAATTATTGGTAGCTACACTGGCGATGACTATTAAAAATAATTTCAATTTCGTTCTACTACGCAGTTGTTAAATCATAGCCCTCTGCTGAGTAGACGTCGTCGTGCCAGCGTTGCCATTGATTCCAGGCCGGCACTGGAAGGCCTCATAGGGCTGTGTACTTGCCCCAAAGCGGAACCCGAAGCTCAGGTCAGTTCGGGGCATTTCTTTCGGATACTTTGATCTTACGATCCTTGTTTTTCTTTGTTAAATTAACGCGGCTCTCAGAGGAGAAACGCGACTGTGGAGCTTTAGGACTGCCTCGTCGCTTTTGAGGTAAGGACCGGAACATTCTGAAAACGACTGATAATAGTATCGCGTGCCCCATGTTATAGACTAAAGTTATATCGAGTTGTCGTGTGATTTAGGGCTTGCAGTGTCGAGAGTCGTAGCCATTTCCCTGTTTTCGGCACATTTCTCATTTTAAAAGATTTTCTGTTATTTATCAACTAGAAGTTCAACTTTTCGATTTATTACGTTTGCAGGGTACCGTTAGAATGAACAAGCAATGTCCCGTACACAGCATGAGGCTAAAGTCCGGTCGGAGGAGCTCCATTTGCGCCGCGATCATGCCCATCTGTAGCAGTCAACACAAGGAAAAGTCATCGAACACGCCCACCATTACGGAAATGGCTCCTCGATCATTCGGGGAAACTGAAATTGGGTGAGTGAATTTGAAATTGGCCAATTTGCATTTCTAGTAACATAGTCGAAGTAACGGTGTTGAAAATGAAATTCCTTCTTTGTTTGTTGTACTAATTGGTCATGAACACTAGTTTATTTTCTGTTTCTTTTCTTATTCGATTTGCTTAAATGATCAGAGGGCAAGAAACGAAATCCATTTCTGAGCCATGCGTCGATGCGAACAACGTCGAGGCATCTTCGAAAGAAAACGTATACGAGGATGTCGTCGATGAAAATAATGACGATATGGAGGAGGTGTTTTTCGACGAAGATTTTAGCGCAGTGCAGTCGTCGCGCATTTATGAACAACTGGATTCCCTCGAATATGCAAACGATGAAGATGACGACGCTTTCGACGACGATGACCCGTAAGTTACGCACACAGTCCTTTAGGACGGCATTTTCAAAAAGTATTTAATTTGAGGCATTCTATACCAAGGCTATCACTAAAATACACTTGCGTTCGAAATTCTCAATGATATCTTCCGTTTATATTTTCAGCGTGCAAGACTCGCCGGGCATTTGGACCAACAACAGTTTCCCTCGTACGTTGCGAGAAGCGGAGATACGCTTAAATCTTCGCTACTTTCTGGGTGGATTGCTGATATTGACCGCTTTCTGCACGCTGTTCTCCAGCTTCTTTCCTCACAACTGGCCCTACGCCTCTGGGACCACAACCGCGACCACGTACGTTCCTTGCAGCTGGTACACTTGGGACGAGCTCTTGAGACCACACTTGCGCTTGATGCATCATTCTAGTCCGCCCGTTTGACATTACGGTAGTGTAAGTAAAATGAAATATGATAATGCTATATTATTATAACAGTAATGGTATTAATACTTTATACTTTAACGTTGTCTATAATGCAAATGCATTTATCAAAGAACCTTCCGAGTGCCATTACGCGTATGTAAGTGATCTATCTTCCGTTAACGCATCATTAAACGCACAGATAGTTTCAAAATGATTTGTAGTGGTCGTGTTTTGGGCCGTTCAAATATTATGTCATAATTTTTCGTGATTATCAGACGCCCCCATCCCCATGTCATCATTTCAGATCACCCCTCCTCCTCTAGTTATCAAAACTCACCAACTAGACTGGTCATTATAAACGATTAATTTTACCCTAAGCTCCAAACTATAATACTAGCATGATCATATCAAGAGTAACTTATTTTA
>JAQFYZ010001624.1:0-22064 GCA_034695085.1 Cylindroiulus punctatus
CCCTGTAAATCCTGCAATAACTGATCGATGCCGACCAGGCCACGCCCCCAGTTTGTTCTTTGATTGAAAATACTATAAATGATGTCTGAACAGCACGGTGCTAAACAACACAAGACGGGGCCATGGCAGACAAGCATGGAAAAGAAACTAAACATGACAAATAACCGGGACGGTCGTGGCCGATTTCAAAGAGGAATTGACCCCAACATTCGCTCAAGGGCTGTGGAAACCATGAATACCAAAGCGAGGACCTGGGAAGCGAAACCCAGATCTCCCGATCACAGGCGGAGACGTTAACCAAATGACCAACCTGCTCGGTGGAACCTTCAGGAGCTATTAGGTGAAGCCCCCTTTATCATAGTGTCATTGGCGGAGCAGGGCATACCGTATTCTGTAGAATGGTCATCGCACTGCCAGAAATCGCGGTTTACACCACGTACTGTTCTCCTCATTTATATTTATGGCTTCTGGTTTTTCTTCCAATCAGTATACATCGTCCAGTGCATGTTTACAATGTTATTCTTTCCTTCTCCAACCCCCACCCCTCTGGCCGTTGACTCTGTGTGTACTTCGTTTAAGTCCCTTCCCCTCCCTTCTCCCACCCTATTTATACAGAAACACGTATCACAGGCTTGCTACAATCCTTTAACGTCTCGCTAATCTCCCAAAGTACATTCACGGTTATGGATGCCGAACATTGCCGCCAGATAAGACGGCGCCGCAATCAATAAATGAAGGTTACGCTAAGGTTTCGATTCCGACAAGAATGCGGGAAAACAAAGGGATGGGTCGGCTTTAATGACGAAGAAAGGCTGCTCGAGATCCACGTCAAAATGTACCATTTCACTCGCATTTTAAAGCCATCCTCAATGCACTCAATTGCACACTTTCGGTGTAAGGCATGCATCAATTCCCATTCAATTCATCCATGCCATGTCGTATATCATACATGTGTATGGTAAGTTTGTACCCATGCAGCTATCTAGTCTCAAAAGAGTGCCTGGGCTGTGCTACAGAATATTCCCAGCTCCGCCATAGACACTGTGGGAAAGTGGGCTTCTCCTGACAGCTTCTATGCTAGCAGAACTGCCTGGCTGTTGGGCAGCAAAATTCAGAAATTACGTGTTTAGGTTAGACAGGGTTGGGTCAGGTTAGGCACACAATTAAACCATTAAGAAACACACAAAAAAAACCGGTCAAAAAATTTAGTCGAAACATCAATACAGGGTGCGGCTGAAGTGGTTCGACGATTTAAATTTGCTGCTGCGGCAGTATTTTATTAGCAAGCCAGTCAAGACACCCACCAATGTGTAGGGGGGTTAATAGCATTTGATGTTACATGTGAAATTATTTCATTCGAAGTTCTAGAACACAAAATTTTTGGAAAATATTTCTGGAAACGTCCATAAACGACAGATCAGGGTGTGGAAGAACTAACCATGATATATTGAGGAATTAAGTGACACTTTCACGTAACAACTCGGTTAATGAATAATTAAATCGTCTAATGAACACGTTAATTAGCTCGTCTTTACACTTATCCGACTTACATGCGTAGCATTTTCCAAGAGTACATGTACGCCTTAGAACTCCTATCAAATGCGCTAATTTCAAACTGTAATTATTATTATGTTAAATTTACTATTAAATGCTATTAACTCCTCCACACATCCATATGTATTATGGACAGATGACTACCAAACTGTTGACGCAACACCAAATTCAAATCGTCGAAGCAATTCAGCCGCACCCTGCATTTTGTGTACAAATTCACGGTACGTCCATAATTCGAACGAACTTTGTGTAAAACAATTGTTTTATTATTTTACGATATTGTCTGTGCATTTTGCATTTAGTTGCTGGCGTTATATTTCGGTTTCATCCTTATTTTTGTGGGAATTGTGTTTCATCTAAAAAAATTCATCAATGGTTTCCTGCTACAATCCCTTCTGTTTTCCGTTAAAATCATGCAGTTTCATCTGCCGAATTTTGCATTTAATGATTCAGGAAATTGAAAACTAAACAGCGAGAAAAATGATTGAGGTCATTCGCGTTGTAAACCGGAAATGATGCTCTGTGATTGTAGTTTGCGAAATTCAAAGGATTCTTCGATGGCTGGGGGCGAACATCCGAGTTAAAACGGATAAAATCTGCCTTTTGCTATTATTCGAGCAAATCGTTTATGCCAAAGAAATATTCGTGCATTTGAGGCCATTTTCCAGTCGGTTTGAAGACATTTCAAAACGGTTTAAGTGCCACAAAAGAACATTTTAGTTCGTGCAACATGATAAATGTATACGAACCAAGCCTAACAACATTCAAAAAAGCACCTCAATAATAATTATCGTTTTTTCATTGTTCAGTGCAAACCATTTGCAGGGTTCCCCCAGAAATTTAATTTTCAACTTCCTTGAGTTTTTCCTGACTTTTTCCAGGTTAATTTCCAGGTTTAATTTCTCTGACGATTAAAAATGTGAAAATATGACATATGCCAATGTGAAAATTGCTATATTTACTGCTCATTGTTTATAAGCATGAGAAGAAGACAAATTTCAATAAAAAACTTGAAATTTAGATTAATTTCTTCCAAATTTACAATTTCATTATTGATCTATTCCACAAATATGCTTTCTTCAATTGATAACTTGAGTTTGACTTCTGTATCAACAGATTTGTTAAATTTTCCTGGCTTTTTTAAATAAATCAATCTAGTTTAACCAGATTTTTCAAGGCCTTTACAACTTTCCTGACTTTTCATGATTTTTCAAGGCTTTCCAGGTCTGGGGGAACCCTGATCTGACTTATGTTGTAACATTTTGTTGGTTATTTCAAAAAAAAATATTTTTTGAATTGCAAGCCTTCAATCATAGAAACTTTGCTAGTGGATAACTGGTCTATACAAGGTATACATTTTTATGGGGTTACCAAGTTTAGGTTACATCATTAATGTTAAAAATAATTAACGAGGTATAACTGGAAAGTTTTCGTGTTAAAGACATACATTACAAATTTCATATTGCAAAATTTCAGCCCAAACTAAACTCGCTTGCAGCAAATGCATTTTTGAATTTGGGAAATGATGAAATATTTAACCTAATTGAACGTCCACGATGATTAATTCACCAGAATAATTAAATGGATGCTCAGGCATCTTAGGTTAATTTTAAAGATGATATCTGGCTCACGATGAAATTTCTGCGGTTTATTAGAGACCTCGACACATTTTATCGATAAAGGATAATAAATCACGATGAACTGTCTAGAACGGTTTGTTCCAACGTTAATATTTAAAAAAAAATGAAATAGCAGAAAAAATAATGTAATGATAATTCAGATGACAAATGGTAAAATTACCATTAATAAATATAGTGTTAATAAAAATAAACAGGGATTCTATTTAGGTAACATCTGCAAACTGTTTCCAAAGCCTCTGAAGCATCTTCCAGAGTTGGACGTTGAAAACATGCCAGTATCTAAAAGCACCATGTGTTATGCATTTTGGACAGGCGGTTATTTGGCAAGCTAAGTTTTGAAACATTCCCAATAGACAACACATTACAAATAATCTTCACACTCATTACATGTAACAGGGTTCCCCAGAAATTCAATTTTCAACTTCCTTGATCTTCCCCTGACTTTCCCAAGGTTCAAAAAATGTCCATGGCCATTAAAAATGCGAAAATATGACATTTTTAATGTAAAAAATGCTCACTGTTCATTGTTATAAACATGAGGTTAACACAAATTTTTCAACTTCCCTGATATTTTCCTGACTTTTCCAAGTTTCAAATTAAGTTTCCTTGAAAATTAAAAATGCGAAAATATAAAATTTGTCAATGTAAAAAATGCATTGTTTATAACCATGAGGTTAATGCAAATTTCAAAATGAACCAGCAATTGAGCAAATGCATGTTTTTAAAAAAAACATTTTGAATTTCAATGTTGGATTTTGAATGTTTCTGATGTCCAATCCAATCATCTGTGTCAAAATTGTACACCATTGAAAATTTCAGAATTCAGTAATTCAAACTTAAAATTACGAATAGGGTCGGTAAGTCATTATTAGGTAAGCCAACTTAAGACCAAAATTATGCTAAAAAATTACAAGTGGACAGGAAACGCGATATCCCATTTTCGATGGCGCAAATACTGCTTTCTTTCTTGCTTTTCATAAAATGCTTTTCCTAAAATTAATTTCTTATTGTCTTCCAAGTCGTCAGTTGTAAAATGCATTTTTTCTGACAACATGAATATTCATGTTTCGAATCCTCGAGTAATTGTCAACCTTGTTAATTGAGAATTTTCAACAATGTGAGGAATTTGTTAGGATCCGAAATTGACGTGCAGTTATACAGGCACTGACATATTGACAGCCAAATAGCTTTCTCAGCGTTAATTTTGACTGTTAAATTTCTCCGTCGTTTGTTTGCGTGTCTCTGATTAAGAATTCGCCGAAGACGAAATTTAATGAAGTTTGAAATTAATGTTCGCTGGTAGCTTCGACATTGTGACACAACAGCAGCGAGGAAATGGCAGAAAATCGTTATGCATTTTTCGCTGCTGAAATTCCCCATTGTTAATGGAAAAGCCCATGATCCTCCGAATTCATGTGCAGTTTTACATGGTGGCATTAGCGTTGACCCCACCGAGCCAAAATGGGAAAAGAAGGATGTAAAACGCAGAAATAAACATTTGACAAGATCGATATGACGTTGCCTACAATAAGTAATTGCAATTACATGTCACTCTTGACCTGACCACCGCTGCTGATAACGAGCAGATCTTTGTGCAACTTTTCATCCAGCTGGATGTAATTTGCATGTGTGAATGACTAAGCACAACCCAGTTTTTAATGTATATCCTAGGTTTTGAAGTATCTTAGGTTGCATTACATGGCTGGATTGTTTTTCTTTTTCTAATTAGTCATTGTCTAACAATGGCGTCAGACACTATGCTTTGTTTATGCATTGTTTGAAAATTGTAATGAATTTACTTTACCCAAGGAGGATTGCTTGTTTACAACCTCCTCTTGTCCATCATGTCTGGAATTGTAAATGTTTGAGGTTCTGGCTTTGGTTTATTTAAGCATCACAATTCAGTTTTAAGTTTCAAATACATGTTTGGGCCAGTTTGTTTTATCGTGCTTTTATAAACGTGCATACATACAGAAACTGCGTATATTTGGACCAATGTATTACCAGAACAACTTTCGAATGGATTATCGTAAAAAATATGTACGTGTAAGTTAATTTTTCCTGAACGAAATAAGCTTTTATGAACATTTTTTCAAATTAAATTTAATTTAAACTAAACGTCTTAACGAAATTTTCCTAATTGAAATGTGCTTAAGGCAGCATATATCGGAATGCAATTTGTCTTTAACAGTATTGTTTCTGAATGAAATGTGCTGTTGTGTGTTGATTTTCTGAATGAAATTTGCTTCAAACAATATTTTCTGAATGATATGTGCTTCAAACAATATTTTCTGAATGATATGTGCTTCAAACAATATTTTCTGAATGATATGTGCTTCAAACAATATTTTCTGAATGAAATGTGTTTCAAACAATATTTTCGGAATGATATGTGCTTCAAACAATATTTTCTGAATGAAATGTGCTTCAAATAATATTTTCTGAATGAAATGAGCTTCAAACAATATTTTCTGAATGAAATGTGCTTTGAACAACATCTTTCTGATTGACATTTGCTAGAAACATACCATTTCTAAATGAAATGCGCTTTTAGACAGCATATTCCTGAATGGAATTAGTATTTTTCTGAATGAAATGTACTTTTAACAATATATTTCTGTATAAAATTTGCTCCAAGCTACAGTTTTGTGAATGAAATTCGCTTTAAAAGATATTTTTGTGTATGGCATTTTCTTCATATGCCTGTTGCTAAGTAAACTTTACTTTAAAATCCATTCTTCGAAATGAAAATGTTTTTACACTAGTACTATTTGAATAAAATATGACAAAAACTTTATATTTCCATCCGTTGTTTTCCAACATATTTCCTTAGGTTGTTCACATCGACGTCGTCATTATTTTACTTTTTTGTCAATATTATGTAAGCTACTTGGTTCGATGGTGACATAACTGAGATAATCTCCACTAATTGGGACACATGTATGATCACGCTGCAAGCTTTTCGTTGATGGTGATAAGCCATTAAGAAAGTTTTCTTAAGTTTCAGATGAGATTTACATACTTTTACACGTTTGCTGTTCATATCTGGAAGTGGTGCCAGGAAGTACACGCAGATCGCTAATAAACTGCGAGTGCAGTTTTATCTCAATTAAAAGTAAATATTATTGCCTTGTAAATCAGGCATTTTCGCTATCTCAGTTTTTCCGCTAAAATCCGTGGCTTTGGTGGGGAAAATCTGAGAAGACTCAACGGTTGACATCTTCTCATCTCCGAGCTAAATCTGAACTTCCGAATTAGTTTAGATAGCAAGAGACTGAAGAAGGCAAAAAATACTTAATTGGAATGTAGGAAATGTGTCAGCCAATAATTAAGTTTAAGAGATAAGAAAAAAAGCAGCGTCTCAGCAGCAGCTCCGAATCGTCATTTGAAATTTTAATTAGACCTGGGGCAGACTGAGGAAGAAGTCTTAAGATTCTTCGCGTTTAAACACTGAACATCTGCAACCGTCATTTCGATTGGATTTTATTTTTTTCCCTCATTAAACTTGGCTTAATGACTGCTCGTAAAAAGGCGATGGGATTGAGGAAATGGAAATCCAAGGAAGTGAAGCAAGAAAGAGACCTTTGCAGTCCAAGTCAAGGCCCCAGCAATACCTCCACATCCACTTGTTTTTCAGATTTAATTTCAACTCATTGGCATTTGGGGTTAATCTGACTAATTAGGTTTTTCTGCTGCCTGGGTCCCAAAGGCCCTGAGAAAAGATTGGCTTTACGAGCTGACAAATCAGTTATAGGCGAGTGATTAAGGCCCATTGAAAGTGATTTTTTGCAACTGAATTTTGATGATTTTTGACGGATATGATAATTTCAAATGAAACTAGATGTTTTAATTCAAAGTTTATATTGATAGTAAGTTTCTGCGCTATATAAAATGAAAAGACATTTCGTTTTTAGAATTTTTCCAGATGTTTTTTATTTTGCCAACTACAGTAAAGCTCTTATATTCCTATTCGGACGGCAGGTGCTGCCATCTATCGCCCATAAAGCAAAATAAATAGTCTAACATAGAATTATCGTTTTTATTAATATCATGTACATCTCCATAAGTTGACAAAGAGCACATCCCATAAAACGCAAGTCCCTGTTAATGTTTACAAAAAAGTATTTTCATATGTTGACCAGGAAAGGAGAAATTGTATTTGGTAATTTTATGCAGGGTGTCCCCAAAGTCACAACGCACTTTCAATGGGCCTTTACAAATTCTGTAACAGAAATTCACTTTAACTTCCTGACTATTCCCGGATTTTCAAGGTTTAAAAAAATTTCCCTGATAATAAAAAATCATTAAATATGACATTGGTCAATGTTAAAAATGCTATATTTGATATATTGCAATATAAATGCTATATTATTCATTGTTTATAAACAAGAGGTGAACACAAAGTTCAAAAAGGAAAATGAAAACTTCAAATTTAGATTCTTTTTCTTTCAAATGAATAATTTCCTTATTGATAATTTCCACATAATTGCTTGCTTAAATTACTAGCTTGAGTTTCTTGACTTCTGTCTCAAGACATTTGTTAAATTTCGCTGACTTTTCCAGGGTTTCCAAGGAGGACGAAATTTTGTTAAAATTATTTTTCTCAATGCATTTCTGCTGTACAATTTGAAAATTCAGTATTATTTTTTTTTAAATGTTTACTATCTGCGGTCCACGTTTTTTAGATTTACTTAAAAACTAAGGACATTTTATTAATGCCCTGACTTCTGAACCATGTTTACATGAAATTTAGCACACAGATTTCCCATATGTACATGTACTATATAATACTCGATTTATGCACTGAGTTCCTAATGCATTACTTAATATAAAATGAATGAATAATTCATCACATGATAAATTTATGCACCCCAGCACTTTCGCATTGGGTCAGCAACTGATGGACAATTTATTAAGACATTTTAAGAGCATTATAATACTTTTTCAAAAACTCGGCCACTCTCATTATTCGGCAACAACCACTTTAGAAAACCGTAGTAAAATCTCATGGAAACTACATCTCAAAAATCAATTTTTAAGAAAAACAGACTTCCAACATTGGCTGAAGGCGTCAATATTTATCTAAAATGCCCAGGTAAAAATGCCCCAAAATCATTTATTTTGGAGGGGGCACTTTCTCCTTTTTAAACATTTCTTGATGCAACTGTGATCATATGCTGGGGGCCAGGATGTCGTTCATATTGAAATTTCAGCTCACGAATCGTGACTTCGAGGTTTAAATTTGGCCCCCAGGCTTCGTGTCACTGACATCGGATTATGAATTTTCTCCACTTTTTTCCTTTCTCCGATTTTTGTCGCCTTTGCCAGGCTTTCATTCTTCATTTTCGCCTTCCGAGTGTCATCCATTTTGCCATTTTTAACAATAACAGCCGATAGGTTGATACAGATAGAGAGACGTCTCCTGCCTCATGGCCTTATAAAACTTGTAAGGCCTGTCAAAATCTGGGGGAATTTTACAATGTGCTTATGCCCCAGACTCTTGCATGCCCCAAGAATCTCCCAGACAGCTACTAAAATTGGCTGCTGGAGGTAACGTGGATGTTTTAATCGACCAACTATATAAATATCACAAAATATCCGCAGTGCGATTCAACTCCACCGGTCTACACGGTATCCCATAAATCTATCAATATAAGGAAGGATGTCTGGTGGAATAAGTCATAAGTTCAACAGACATATCATTAGTATGTTATGGGACACCCTGTAGTATACAAGAATGCACTTGAAAACCGCCTGACCTTGACATCTTATCAAACCAGCTGACCTAGCATAACATAATATAACATTACGTAACCAAAACTAACAAACACGTACTTTTTCGATATTGCTGCCCCCTTAAAGAGGGCAATCACTGACAGCATGCAACAATTAGGAGAAAATCACCTTTTGGTTACAGTTTAGTTACAATTTGGCCAAAAACAGGTCTGCATTTGATTGGCATTAAGGCCCATTTAAAGTGCGTTGTGACTTTGGGGACACCCTGCATAAAATCACCAAATTCAATTTCTTCTTTCCTGATCAACATATTAACATATTTTTTTGTAAACATTAACAGGGACTTGCGTTTTATGGGATGTGCTCTTTGACAACTTATAGAAATATATATGATATTAATGAAAACGATAATTCTATGTTTGACCTTTTATTTTGCTTCATGGGCGATAGATGGCAGCACCTGCCGTCTGAATAGGAATATAAGATATTTACTGGCGTTGGCAAAATAAAAATATCTGACCAAAGACGAAATGCATTTCATTTTATATAGCACAGTGACTTACCATCAACATAAACTTTGAATTAAAACATTTAGTTTCATTTGAAATTATCATATCTGTCCAAAATTATCAAAATTCAATTGCAAAAAAATCACTTTCAATGGGGGAAGTATCAGTTATTACGACCAAAATCCTGTGGTTTGTATGTCCTGTATGGTCAGTCATCATGGACCACATTACCCACCACTGAATATCAGTTTACTGTCAATGAACCACGAGTTTTTCAGCTTTCGTTCGTTTTACACCATTTTGCAATCAGAATTTTTTCCCTTTTCTCCATTCGTCGTTAATTTCAGCGATAAATAAAT
Source organism: Cylindroiulus punctatus (assembly GCA_034695085.1). Lineage (NCBI taxonomy): Eukaryota > Metazoa > Arthropoda > Diplopoda > Julida > Julidae > Cylindroiulus > Cylindroiulus punctatus. Next base: position 9,799 of record JAQFYZ010001624.1, read on the forward strand.
CAGTGGCACATTAGCAGACGCATAATTCAGCATCAAACAGATAGGCAGCTTAAGGACGAATTAGGTTTTGCCTAAGACTGGCAATTAATTGGGCATAAAGGGCATTTTTGGCCTGAGACGAATGGTTTTCCTGGTCCACAAATCCATCGTTTTTCGCAAAATAAATGCGAAAACGATCCATAAAACCGGGTTAAGCGAGTGCTCTTGATGGATTACCCCGTAGGTAATCGTGTTAGTGACAGCAACGTTGTAAATGATATCTTCCCGATGGGTAGCTAATAGAGAAATCATGGCCACTGTAAGCGGAGGATGGCTGGTGGGGGGCGTTGGGGGGGCTGGGGGGCGACACCGACAGGGACACGAAATGATGCATCTGTTGAGGAGGATCCGAACAGACAAAGGGACGGATAAAACCCTTAAGGCCCCAGCTCGGCTCTGTCATTTAACCCCGGGTTGGGAAAAAAGCACGATTGGCTCTAATTGAAAGACTAGACAATGCCTTCGGATAAATAGACGCTGGGGAAACTGCTTTTCTTCGGTAAACTGTTTTCTCGGGGACCTTCGCCAATAGCACTTAACTGGCGTTAAAAAATAATGAGCGGAGAAACACAATGCGAACATTGAAAAAAATGGCCAAACTAGGATTGACAACAGAACTGGTTTGGGGGCGTTCAGGTAGTGCGTCGTCGTGGAATGTTGCCCCACCCTCTCCCCCTGCTCAACTGTGACAGTATGATACTTATTTTGTGCTTATCATTTTTATCCACCCCACCCCCCTCTTCCCCTCCTGGGGGTCACGTCATGTTCTGTTCCAATTTCGTCCAATTTTGTTGATCTCTAACCTCGCTATCCTCCTCTGGAAACCACATGTTGCAGGCATATCTCTATGAATATGAGTATTATACGGTAGACAATCGTTTATAGCGACATCGAATGGACCACAGGGTATCTTCAGATAATCCAGTTACGGATAAAAAAGGAGTATGTCCATTAAGGCCCGTTGAAAGTGCGTTTATGACTTTGGGGACACCCTGCATAAAATTACCAAATACAATTTCTCCTTTCCTGATCAACATATTAAAATATTTTTTTAAACATTAACAGGGTCTTGCGTTTTATGGGATGTGCACTTTGACAACTTGTGGAAATGTATATGATATTAATAAAAACGGTAATTCTATGTTTGACCTCTTATTTTGCTTTATGGGCGATGGATGGCAGCACCTGCCGTCTGAATAGGAACATAGGAGATTTACTGTCGTTGGCAAACTAAAGAATGTCTGGAAAAATTCTAAAAACGAAATGTCTTTTCATTTTATATAGCACCTGAACTTACTATCAATATAAACTTTGAATTAAAACATTTAGTTTCATTTGAAATTATCATATCTGTCCAAAATTATCAAAATTCAGTTGCAAAAAATCACTTTCAATGGGCCTTAATCCCTCGTCATATCCGGTTTCGGGACCATAGAGACGTACATGTGTAGCTAAACCGATTTTTACCATGCTTATTTTACATGGGTTTAGATACAAAACCAAACCTTAATGAACCATTTCCGACACTATATCCGGTTAGTGCATATCACCAATGTTGTTATAAACGATTTCCACTGTAGTTCGTAATAAGTTGCCATCTCACTGTCATCGGAACTGCAGCCAGTTATCACCACATGATCACCGGAATTGCAACTAGTTAGCAATCGGTTACATCCTCACTGCCACCAGAATTGCAAAACTAGTTAGCAATGGGTCATATCCTCACTGCCACCATATTTGCAACTAGTTAGCAATGGGTTATATCCTCACTGCCACCAGAATTGCAACTAGTTAGCAATCGGTTGCATCCTCACTGCCATCAGAATTGCAACTAGTTAGCAATCGGTTGCATCCTCACTGCCACCAGAATTGCAACTAGTTAGCAATCAGTTACATCCTCACTGCCACCATAATTGCAACTAGTTAGCAATCATTTACATCCTCACTGCCACCAGAATTGCAACTAGTTAGCAATCTGTTGCATCGTCACTGCCACCATAATTGCAACTAGTTAGCAATGGGTTACATCCTCACTGCCACCATAATTGCAACCACTCTGCTAATGACCAGCAATGAGATTCTCCTAAGACAAGAGCTGTCAACTGAAAACCTGTCATGCTCGCCATCTCGTCTTTTCCCAAATTGCTTTCTGAATTTTTTTTCAGCTGAATTTCATGCATTATTTAATGTTCGCTGTATGACGAGAGTGAACCTTAAACTGGAAGATGTTCAACTCTGGAGATAACGTCGTCCTCGACGCCTCCTTAAGCGATGTGGGGGGGTGGGGGGCGAAGCTAATTCACCGTCACCAACCTTAGCAGTTTTCTTGGCATCCTCTCCGAGATTTTTATTTAATTAAAACTGTTGCAAAGTGCGTCGGGTGCCCTTAGAAATGGGGCTGAAAAGTGGGGCATCTTTGACTCCTTGCTTGGCTTTCTCACTAAGAGCAGAATTTAAATCTTGCGCCTGTATTACCATTAACGTACTTTAGTAATTAGTTTGAAAGCTCGTTTCAAAGAATATGAAATTCAATTGCCCCGGTTGCCCGACGTTGAATTTCCGGTGACGGAACATGCCTTTTTTGCAAAATTAAGATACGAGCTGCCAAAACTGCTGCGACTTGATGGCGTTTTAAGAAAAGTCCAAGATGAATTATTCATGGAGGAAGGGCAAGGAGTTGCGCTCAATTTGAATAAGTTTTTAGCGCCGGGACACTCGGTGCTATCGGAATAAACGTGTATGTCAGAAAATCAGAAGAAAAAAAACGAAATCGAATCAATCCCAATTAAAAATCCAAGATGAAAAAGTGAGGCCATGGTAGATTTTATTGATGTTTCAGATTATTGCCAATTTGCCAGCGATTTCTTAATATTGCCAGAAAAATATTTTACGAAATAACACTAACCCTAATATTAACTAACATTAACTAACATTAATAACACTAACATTTAATTCAATTGCGATTTTGAAATATGAAAATAAATTTTGTATGAAGTTTGCCCCTGTACAGAGGCAAACACTGCCAGCAATGAAGCGGACTACAGGGTGCGGACAAAATGTTTCTCGATGCCCATCCTATAATTTTATAAATATTTTCTTCTTTTTCACCCACACTGTGCACCTGGAGTTCATTTAGTAAGATAAAATTCTGATTTAGAATTTACCATCATTTAGATTTTACGATTTAGGTTTCAGAAACAAGATATGTCATTCACGAACGCAACATAAAAATATTCCAAAAATGACATTAAAATCCATCGTTAATTACTTATTTTGCGAAATAGGCTTAACATTAAAATTTAATTCATTTAAAAAAATTAATTGTGATTTTGAAATATGAAAATAAATTTTGTGTGAAATTTGCCCCTGTATAGAGGCAAACACTGCCAGCAGTGAAGCGGACTACAGGGTGCGGACAAAAATTTCTCGATGCACATTCTCAAATTTTATTAATATTTTCATCACTTTGCACCCACACTGTGCACTTAGAGAGTAATTACTAAGATAAATATCTAATTTAGAATTTACCATCATTTAGATTTTACCTTGATTTAGTAGTGTCAGAAACACAGCATGTCATTCAAGAACCAAAATAAAAACATTTCAAAAAACCCATTAAAATCCATCCTTAATTACTTTTTACCAAATAACATTAAAATTTAATTCATTTTGAAAAATGAATTGTGATCTTCAAATATGAAAATAAATTTTGTGTGAAATTTGCCCCTGTATAGAGGCAAACACTGCCAGCAATGAAGCAGACTACAGGGTGGGGACAAAATACCCCTCGGTGCCCGTTCTCAAATTTTATAAATATTTTGCACTTGCAATTGGAGTTTAATTACCAAGATATCAATCATAGTATTTTGTATCTTCTATTTTGACTACAGAGTGTGGACAAAATATTTCTCGATGCAACTCTCAAATTTTATAAATATTTTCATTTTAATGTGCACTTGGAGTTTAATTACTAAGATAAAATTCTGATTTAGAATTTACCATCATTTAGATTTCACCTTGACTTAGTAGGTGTCAGAAACACGGATGTCATTCAAGAACCAAAAATAAAAACATTTCAAAAAACCCATTAAAATTCATTCTTAATTACTTATTTTACACGAAAAATGTGCTACATTTTCTCGGTGCACATTCTCAAATTGCAGTAGCATTTTGATCATTTTCACCCACACTTGGATTTTAATTACCATCCGGAACACTACCCACCACAAAGATAAAATTCTGATTTAGAGTTTAGCATGATTTAGATTTCATGTTGATTTAGTAGGGGTCAGAAGCACGGAAAAATATCTCACTGCTGATATCGCAGGTTTCAGAAGCGTCGCAATTGCGCTTATCCCTGGCCTAAATCAGATATATTTGCATGGCAATTGCAGATTCTGTTGGTCCTGTGGGATGGGGATCTTGTAGGGCTGAAAAATCCCCATTTTCTATTGTTATCGTCAGCCTGGATTGTTTTCAGAATGCCAGCAGTGCATTAAATTCAACGGTGGTTTTTTGGGCTTCTGGGGGAGGGGGATGCCCTTACCTGTTAAAGAGGAGCTGCTCTTCTTCCCCTTTAAGGAGCACCTTGTCTGCTCGAAAACAACAAATATGTAGTCGACATTGGGCGCAAAACACAGGCGGGGATGCTTAAAATATCCTAACTGAAAATCAATGTTTTCTACGGCTCCATCAACCCTGCAACGGAGCGGGGAAATGCGGCTCGCCTCTTCTTATTATAGATCTTGTAACGAAAATAGGTTTATGAACAAGACCCCCCAAGCCAACGACGAAAGTTCAAAGGCCACTGAACAACGAAACCCAGAGACACGCTTGGCATAACATTTTTTTTTGAAAAAAAATTCTACATTGAGGCACATCGAAATCTCCCATGAAATGACATGAACACCAACTTTGATGAACCCCATAGTTTAAAATATTAAAACTGATTAAAAACATTGATATAAATATGGTCAAATACGTTACATTCATTGAGATCAGATTTTGTTTGGGGAAATAGGGAAATGGGAAAATATAATTTTTTTATAAAGATGGTCAAAATTGGTTACAATCAATGAGATCAGATTTTGTTTGAGGAAAGAGTTACTTTAAAATAATATACTTATTATTTAAAAAGTATAAAATTTATATAAATATGGTCAAATTCGTTACATTCATTGAGATCAGATTTTGTTTGGGGAAAAATTACTTAAAAATAACATACTTATTATTTAAAAATACAACATCTATATAAATATGGTCAAATTCGTTATATTCAGTGAGATCAGATTTTTGTTTGAGGAAATTGTTATTTTAAAATAAAATACTTATTATTTAAAAATATAGAATTTATATAAATATGGTCAAATTCGTTGCATTCAGTGAGATCAGATTTAGGTTTGAGGAAATACTTACTTAAAAATAATATACTCATTATTTAAAAATATAAATTTATATAAATATGGTCAAAATTAGTTACATTCAGTGAGATCAGATTTAGTTTGTTCGGGGAAATAGTTACTTTAAAATAAATTACTTATTATTTAAAAAATATAAAATTTATATAAATATGGTCAAAATTTGTTGCATTCATTGAGATCAGATATTGTTTATTTGAGGAAATAGTTACTTTAAAATACTTATTATTTAAAAATATAAAATTTATATAAATATGGTCAAATTCGTTACATTTCTTGAGATCAGATTTTGTTTGTGGAAATGGTTACTTTAAAATAATATACGTATTATTTAAAAATATAAAATTTATATAAATATGGTGAAAATTAGTTACATTCATTGAGATCAGACATTTGTTTGAGGAAAAGTTGCTTTAAAATAATATACTTATTCCTGAGTCTATTATTCCTGATTATGTTGACAAGCTTTGTTAATTAAACCATTTCTTTGACAATTAAAAAACTTGGAAATGGGGCCACAATGAATAACGTTAACATATCAGTATATTGTTTTTAAATAATTATTATTGAAAGCTTCTCTACAATAATGCACACAGAAATCTTCCATGAAATAACATGAACAACTTTTATGAACTCCATAGTTGAAAATCTTAAAACTGATTAAAAACCTTGATATAAATATCGTCAAATTCGCAACATGCTGTGAGATCGGATTTTTTTGAGGAAATTGTTTATTTAAAAACAATACTTATTGCTGACATGCTCATCATTTTTTTATTGTTGGCCTTCATTGCCTTGTGTTTTTTCTAATTTTTTTAATTTTTAATTAACAATTTTTGCACTAGTACTGCTATGTCCATGTGTTAGGTTTAATTAATTGATCTATTGCATGAATTAACTTCTTTTCCATTGTTTTTCCACTTCGACACTTTCAAATTGCAAGTTTATAATATTAATTCTGTATCTAGCTGTCCACAAACACTACTTGATACGTTGTTTGACCCTACCTTTATTAGAGTTTAAAAAAAATAATGGTAAAGCCATCATTTTAAAAAATTAAGATTAAGACGAGTTAAGCTTTTTTTCAAATAATTCACAAAGTTGAGCTTGTAAACGTATTAGATTTAAGCAAATCCTAGTGTTAGAATCCTGAAACAAGATCTTGGATTACAAACGAATTCACCTGAATTTCTCCAAGTGTTCCCACAAAATAAATAACGTATTTCTCTTTTCTGTGCCCCAAACCAAACGTCTTAACAAAAACGAAAAAGTCTGTTTCTCTTCACATATCAGAACTGCACCATATGCATTTATTCAACATTAGGTTTCTTTTCCTAAACTGTTTCTGTGCAGGAAAGGGAAAAAAATCAATAAAATCATAAAACAGAAGAAATGTAAAATAGCAGAAGAAAAAGACAAGAAACATCGAACTAATATTAGGCGTACATAAAAGACAAATCTCGACTGAATAAAAAAGCCCTGAAATGTCATTGCCCGAATCTTCAGCTCTTAAAAATTTGAATATGGGCGATCACTGTCAGTGGCATAAAAATGACAAAGTGGGCTATTTGGTGTAAAAAGTCGGCTCCAAGCAAGCCCAAATCGCTGTGAATTATACTTTTGCAAAAAGGATTTTTTGTTCCCACATCCCTTTTTTCCAACAAAAGACATGAGAAATGCGTCCGTTTTTTCTCAAAATATCTACACCAAAACATTTCCAGTGATAAATTGTGAAGGGGTCGTAAAAAATTCAATAGTGCTGACGACCCCATCTGATCTTTGACCCCCAACGTTTTGTTGCCAAGCCCATAAAGCTTGTTGGTGTCAAACTTAAAGGGCACGAAAACGATTTGCAAAATTCAATGCATATTTAAAACGATTCAATCAAAATTTCATGAAGGCAGAAAAGCGAAAAAAAAACATTTGAAAGGCCTTATCTTCTGCTGCATATATACAACTGATATTGATTAGATTGAGCAACTTTTGTAATATCCTTAAAACGTTTTTCTTCGGGTCATATTTAATTGGGTTCCGGATAAATTTTGTAAACAATTTTTCTTCCCCTGTGAAGGGCTGGTTAATTGTCAACGGAGTCGTTTCAATTAAACGAATTTCTATTTTTGTCAACAATTTTTTTCTCGAATAAATCAGGAAAATTGGAAGATCCTTAATGGGTTCTTGGATAACACAATTAAACTGAACAATTTATGTCAAAGATTAAAAGCATTCGCCCTCGCACTCCTTTAATAAGAAGGGATGTTGTTTCATAAAAAATAATTAATGCTCGCATTATCCTAAACAATGATTTACCATGTTTGTAAATACCATTAGGCGAATAATTGAATAGGTTATTTTCGTATAAATTTAAGCACTTTAATACTTCATTCCTAAGCCTGACTTAATTTCCTAATTTAATTTAAGTCACTTTGCCACATCATGCACGACTGTATTAATTATCATAATATATCTGATATATTGCTCATGTAAAATGCTGTCCATGTAAAAACATTCTGACGATATTACCACATAGGGCATTTTTTTGAGAATTATGTTTAATCATTATTTGCATGGATCTGACTTATATTATTCGCTCATTAAATGTAATCAAGTATGACGAAAATTTGACTTTAAAATATTGCTTTAATATGGGCCTAATATTGTTTCAGTTAAAACTACATGCAGCAATAAATAAGAAATAACCAGCGATGAAATTCTGGTTAAATTCAAGAATTATTTTATCCAGAATTATTAAAAACACTGAATACAATAGAAACCATGGCATTTCTAGGCTCTAGAAATGAAAAATGAGGATTGTAATGAGCTTTCATGTCACCATTACTGGTTTGTGGTTGTTGAAATTACTATGGGTGTTGTTAAAATTATTATGTAGTGTTGTAAAATTAATAATTTGCTCTACACTACCTGAAAAGTCCACAAAATGTATTGCTGGAAATGATTCCAGGGGCGTTTCATTTGGTGAAATTTTTGGTTTATTGGCTTGGGGCACGTAAACTAATTGGGAAAACGAAATCCGCTATGAATTTTAATAAGCAGAAATTACTCTTAACTGCTGATTCCTACCAAATCGATGTTTATCCTGTTTTATTGCTGGTTTGTTACTGCTTTATTGCTATTCTGGAAGCATATCTGACACAAATGTGATGTATGTACTGCATGGAGTTCAGCCAGTTATTTAAGCAATTTTTGTTGATATCGATTAGGAACGCCGTTTCTCTTCCTAATTTATGGTTTTCACTCGAAATTAGCAGGGGTGTAAATCATGGCCCCATCACGTGGAAAAGCATTGTTTTACCAAACTGCGGTGTCAAGGCTTGGCTAATGCGAAGACAGACAAAGTGCGTTTTAGCAGAAATTTCGCAGCGTACAAAATTAGAGATTCTTGAAGGAAATATGCGAAAGAAATATAGGTCGGGACATAAAAGGCCAATTCTGGCATAAATAACTCCGGCCTGGTTCATGCAGCGGAGTAAATCGAGGAAATAAAGTAAGATAAAATGCATAGACTACGTGTGGAGCATTCTGTCCCTTTCCACCACTGGCTAGACATGACAAGCGACATGCTAAATCCGGATTACCCCAACTGGCAACTATTTATTTTCGTTTTTTATTTTCGGTTTTCATGATGTTGAAGTGCTGGTCAAATATTTGGACCCGTGTTAATATAATGGCAAATGTGACTTGAATTGAAGCTGATATTCTTCGTTTTACTTAAGGTTTAAGGCATTTTCATTGCTAATGTTACTGTGACTTGCAGGTAAACAGGGAATAATAAGGTAAATTGGAAAGTGGTCAGGGTAAAGTGACTTATTTTTGGAAAAAATCATTGATATGCTACAAATGAAAAGCAAATGAAAATCTAGTGCACTATTGGTTGATTAATTGATTAATGAACTTAAAATATGAAATAACAAACAATTAAGAGATTATTTTAGTTGGAAAATAAGTGTATTTTATAAAATAGACAAAACCTAATATGATAAACTACAAATCGTTATACTATTACATTTATAAGAAACAATTTTAGGAGAAAACTAAGAAATTTCATTGAAATTCAAAATGAAAATCTAGTGCACTATTGGTTGCAAACCTTGATTGACAAAACTAATTAATGGATTTAAAATATGAAATAACAAACAATTAAGAGATTATTTTACAAAACAGACAAAACCTAATAAGACTAATAAATTTCATTGCACCAACACTATTTAATCAATGTCTGAGCACTTACTGACCATTACCAAAATAAGTCAACTTTAAGAAAATTGTGTTATCCTAAAAAGCTAAATTTCCTTTTAAATCATATCATTTTTAATAATAGCCTATTAATTTTATATATTATATACATGTATTTCTTTTATGAAGGCATATACAAGTTCTTGATGTACTTCGTGCTGGTTAAAATAATTTACAATATGATTTATGAATGTAAATAAGCTTAAATATAATCCGTACGTATTCCACGACGATTAAAGATATCAGTATTAACGTTTAAGTGAAATTTCGAGACAATTCTGTTAGAAATAGTCTATATTTTTGCACAATGGCTATTATGTTTCAAATGTTATGTTTGCATTTTTAGAAACACAGGAGGAAAAAATGCCATTCAGAGGCATATGTCATACATACATGTATAAGCTTATATTGGCAGTTTTAGTGGCCAGGGATAGTCAGGAAATTAAAAAACAAGTAAAAGTTTGGGGAAAATTAGGAAATTAAGTTTCATTGATAGAGGATCCATGGTGAAGAGTCTACCTGTACTCAACATTTAAAAAAATGCATACTCTAATATAACTTAACAAAATTTCTTGGATTTATTCATTAATTAAAAAACGCATTTAGACAGATGTTCAGTACGACGTATTTCAATCTGAAAAACGTCTGTTAAAGTTATTGCATGCAAAGGTGAACTGAAATGATCTTATTCGTTAATTATTTAACACGATTTACCTGAAAATATAATATAATATCCAAACGAAAGGTAATTGAAAATTGATTTCCCTTTTGATGGAACACATAAGCAGATTCTTCTAGCAGTTATCTTAGCCAAATTGTTTTTCTGATTTAATTTAATAAAACACCTTAGAAAACGTCTTAATAAAACATCTTAAGAAACAGGTGTTTTTAGCCAGCCACATTTTGGGCCTCCCCTGTCCTTGCCATGTTTCATTTTCATGATCCCATCGATATAAATCTTAACTCCAGCATGAGCACTTTCAATTTTCTCACCGAATTTAGGCGAAAGTGTAATAAACTTACGAGGAGCTAACTGAATTTGTACGTGACCTTATTACTGAACAGCGTTGCATCATGGGAAGGCCTTTTGCTCTCACCATTTTCTTACCGTTTAACATGTGGAAAAAAGACCATTTTTTGGAGACAATTAAAGAGGATTGTTGCTTATCAACCAGAAATCCATATGCATCAATTGCTAAGCCCAGGAATTTAGCAAATGTATCTGAATGTGTATGTTGGACATCTCCCATCTGACAAAGCTCTGAAATGCAATTTGGATTTATTATTCTAATAAGTTAACTGTTGATGGTACTCATTGTTTTTAATAATTTAAGATATTGAATTTAATAACAATTTTATCACTTATCATTATAAAGAATTTTCTGGGTTTATCAATTTATATGGAATGGTGTTATTCTGTGTAAAGAACAAATATATTTATAAAAAATATGTTGAAGATACTGCATATTCAATTTTCAAATTGTTCTGGAAAAAATGTCTATGGATTCAATAATTTTTTGTGGATTGATCATTTTGTTATGGATCTATCAATTTTTCTGGATATATCAATTTTTCTGGATTTATCAATTTTTGTGGATTTATCAATTTTTCTGGATTTATTAATTTTTCTAAATTGATCAATGAACTGAAATGCCATTTGGATTTATTATTCAAATAGGTTAACTTATGATGGTACTCAGTGTTTTTAATTATTTAGGATATTGAATTTAACCACAATTTCATCACTCATCAGTAAAAAGAATTTGATTTGAATTAATTAAATTTTCAGGGTTTATTAGTTTTTATGGAACGGTGTTGCTCTGTCAACGTACGAGGGTATTCTGTGTAAAAACAAATATATTTATAAAAACATCATGTAGAAGATACTGCAGATTCAATTTTGAAAGTTTTCTGAACAAATGTTTATGGATTCAACAATTTTATCTGTATTTATCCATTTTTTATAGATTTATCTACTGATTATCAATTTTTGGTGGATTGATCAGTTTTTTTCTGGAGATATCAATGTTTCTGGATTTTTTTTCTTTCTGAATTTATCATTTATTAAATTTATCATTCAGGGCCCTATTTCATGCAAAATGAGGATGTTTGACTTTGTTGATTCAACGAATTTGTTGTGGAATTTCGAAGATGCAAACTTAATTCTCAACTAAATTAAAAAGTAACATTTAAAATCAAAAGCCTTTTAGAAGTGTTAAATAAGCAGTAAAGAGTAAAGCAACATTGAATAATTCGGAATAAAATCATAAGAGTTCAACACAGTCATAATGTACAAGTTGTATGGTTTAATGCACATATATTGTAAGTCCATTTGCTTTGTAAAATTGAGTTGGATCTGCCTAAACTTTAAATCTCCACAGAATTAGGACTGAAACATGATACAAATGTGATTTCTGAACAAGTAAACCATTGAAGTAATGCCAACACATCGTTAATGTGGCAACAGACAGTCCGTTTACAGGGTGGCCACAACATTTCCATTTCAAAGTTCCCTGACTTTTCCCTGACTTTCCCTGACTAAATCCAAAAATTCCC
>JAQFYZ010001625.1:0-22051 GCA_034695085.1 Cylindroiulus punctatus
AATGGTCTATTTTGAAATTAGATTCTCAATTTTGTTTAGGCCAAAGCTCTATAAAATCACCAATAATTCATCTGATGTTACCTTAAGTGAAAAAAGTGGGAAACCCCTCCCTTATTACAGTCAATTGTAATTATAATTTGCATAAACGCTGAGGAAGGTAGTGAAGCTATTTTTGTAAGCAACCATGTAAAGCCTCGACTACAAATACGTAATTCCTGTAGGTCCTGGGGCTGAATACTTTTTGTTTTGTTACATGTTGCAAATCGTACATTTACATGGGAGGCTGTTTTTGATGATTATTAACAGTTGGGGACCTCGTCAAATTTAATTCGATTCCGCTGCGAACGGAAACAGTAATTCCATTATAAAATCAGAAATTTACGAATTTTGACAATTTAATGATGGCTTGCTAAACAGCCCGAAGATGAGTAATCGTCGATATTTTGCGCTAAATGGTAGCTTTGTTGCTACGATAAAGGCATTAATTTACCCCCTAATAAAGGATGTGGCTCTGTTTTGCATAATTTTTCTTTTCTTACACTGCATATATAAATATGGTGCCAAGAGTTTAACACGCAAACGAGTCGCATATAGGGCGTTTGTCATGGGCTCACAGCTTTCAAATGTATTCCTCCTTGCTCCATAAAAAATGACCACTTTTACTGAATATAAATTATGGAGACTGCTTGTGAAATGTAACTACATTACAGAGGTCAGATGCTCTTATAAAGAATTGCATTTCAAAACATGTGTAAATTGTAAATTAAGTGCATGTGCTAAAATAGCCCCGTTGTTTTACAATGGGATTGTGTGAGCCTATTTTTGGTACGCTGAAAGTGTTGGTAGTATTTAATCAAACTTTTTTCTGCACTATTCGTGGAACACGTTAACATTAATTGATGAAATCTGCACACCTTGATCCTGCCCACATTTAAAGAAACCAACATCTATTTTGCATATCAGCAAAAAGATCCCAATCTCTGATAAAACAAGATGCCAAAACGTGCTGATGTACTCCTTCTACATGTATTTAGGTTATGTGTGGGCGATTGCCGCTCATACAGTATTTGGTCCTGTTATTACTCATTTAATCGTTGCAAAATAACATGTAGGCTTGCTGCACAAAAATGATGCTCTTCGTGACTCCAATCAGAATCACATAAACATTAAAAATATTCACGCTTACATGATAACATCTTGGCGTCCTAGCCTTGCTGGTTTGGAGGTTTCATCGGTGCATACTTTTGTCTAATTAGTATAGCATTGGCTTCAATAATGCCTGCATTATGATGACTCCACGTATTTTATTTTCACTTTTTTAACTAACGGAATGATGACTGATGTTTTGTCACATAACCTTTTAAGCGCTTTTTTCATTTGTAAAGTCTCTGACTGTTATTTTTACATAACTTCCAAACCTGCTAGTTCTTGGGCATAATGGTATCAATAAAATGTCACCCCCTCCTGGGGGATGGGAGGTTCGGCGCTAGTAATAAAGAATACAAATCCGATTGCACTTACCATGTGAACTTTCTTCGAGCACCTTCTTGGCCAGGTTTCTTTCTTTCCCTATTCCTACGATCTCGTGTGATCAAACCAGCTAAAATAAATATTGAAGAAATGTATCAATGGTGACCTAGTATGTATACATATAAGACATCGTGGCAGATACAATGACCAGCTTACCTAGCCTCATCCTTTCCACCATTTGTGAAGACACAAAACTCCGTAAAGCTAGAGACATTCCATGACGGATTGAGCCTGATTGTGCTGTGTGTCCAACTCCAATAACTGTAGCTTCCACATCAACTTTATCTAACAGTCCAGTGAAATGAAGTGGAAACATAAGCTGCTCTCTGTAAAATTAGATTGTTAATCCAAATTGAAACAATGGTCCCGATATGCTTGGCTCTTATAACTAAATTCATTGGTGGTATAAGTGGTCAATAAGCACCTGTCTTGAATTTCTTCGAAGAACGTGATATCCCTGCCATTAATGTCAAGCTTCCCAGTACCGTTGCCCCAGACAATTACATTTGCCACTGTTCTCTTTCGATATCCTGAGAAAGTCAAGAAATTATAGAATACAGATTAGTTACTCAAAAAATACAGCCAGAAATTATGATCAGTACGCTTACCAACTGCATCCATATATGGCCGTTTATTTTCGTCATATTTCAACTGAAATTTAAACACAAAATTAATAACTAAGGCCACATCTTTTAATACACAGTAACTAACTGTTTCTTTTACTTACTGGTGGAATTTCCATTGCCATTGCAGCTGATACCAATGGCAAACGGTACTTCATTATAAAATCTTTTACTTTTGAGGAGTATGGATGCTCAATCAACCTTGTCATACAAGTGACAAACTCTTCATACTGATAAATAGATTAATTTGTACAAAGGTATGTTTGATACCAAAAGAAGGTAACTTAAATTCACTCGATCCACTCACATTTCTGTCTTTTAACCCCTCTATAATAGCTTCCTCCAATTCAGTTTTGTTAAGTAATCTTGTTCCTCTCACATTTCTAAATGCAATTTAAAATGTGCCATTAAGCATATTCAGATTTCATTAAAAACAAAACAGGTAAATAATATTAGTTTACATTTTATTTGAAATATCAGGACGAAATATCCCAGAAGCAGTCATGGTATCTTCATATTTATTTAACTGTATAAAGTGCTCACTTATATCCTAATTAGAAAAAGATAAAAGAGATTGATTTGGTATTGACCTGTAGGCCTAATTCAATCATGACATTTAGATATTGTTTCCACTCAAAACTCACATGAAGGACTTGATAGAAATTTGGTCTCGCACAATAAAACAGACAATGAAAAGGTCGTCCATCAACAGAAAATTCAGCAGCTACATTAACAAAATAATTATGAAATTTATCGAAATAATACATGTATATTGTACATATTGTGACAGGAATTTGAAAGGATGGAAGTAAAAGGATCTTTAAAAAATCTATTTACCTTTCCGTTTAGGAAAGACTTTCGTTGGATGCTGCAAAATGCCAAATAAATTAATAAAGAAAATAATTCTTCAAATGTAAAGTTTTTTACATCAGTGAAGCTAGTGCAATACTAACTTTTAATAATGGTCTCGCTTTTGGTTCATATAATCCAGATGGCATTAAATACTCGATCGCTCGCTAAATCCAAAACACAGCATTGTTTTTTCATCTTGAAACTAGTGATATTTATAACCATATATCATGTATATAGATATTTGCTTACATCAATATCGTCTTGCGTAAAAGTTTCTGGGTCCTCGCCCATCATGTTAGCAAGATGACGCTTTCCAATTTCATATTCTTGCAATTCTGTTTTCATGAATTTGTCTGCGAATTTTATTAAAAAAAGCAGCAAATTAGTTGTCCAGACTAATTATTGCAAAGGATTTCAGATTGCCATCCACTACATGTACCGTGCTGCGCTGATCTCTCCATGTACATCTTCATAGCTTTACTCAATTTAGTTTTGTCAGCAACCAAGCTTATTGCAGAATCTTTGGGCAGCGCTGCCGTCTTCTGCTGGCTGATATCATTTGTTGTAACGGAGCCCTGCAATCTAAACCTTTGGATTTGAACCTATTCAGAAGTTTGGGAAGATTAGTGTTCGCACCACACACATGCATATGTAACGCAGTGCCTGCATTCCAACACCATGAATAATTGCATGTCTTAATTATTTCCCTCAGATGTCAAGAGCATTCAACCTCCCTAAATGTACATGTACATGCCAATGCAGATCATAAGAAGTCACGTAAGGAATTCCATGTACATGTACACTGTATATTGGGCACATATTCTTGGATTTGAGATGCTCACTGTACAATGTACATGTACGTGTGGCTGCAGTGTCTAGAGATCAAAGCATTTTCCTACCTTAAATAATGACTGCAGAATTCCTTTCCTGTCCTGTTTGAACACAACGCCATAATTTCGTAAGTACATATCTTTAGCGTAGTTTGAACGCTTTAAAATTTGGGAAAACGCAGACATTTGAGCTTAGATGATATCGTACAATCGTTAAGGCCTATCTATATTGCAGATCGGCCCCAGACAGGGACTCACATGCCAACTTATTGGCTTATTTTGGTTCCATCCGTTAGAAAGGCGCCAATGAATCATAGTATGTCTGCTCCAAACAGGTTGCTATGGTGATACAAAGTTACAAACATTGCGCTGGAAATATAAGCTTATTTGATTCATTCATCCTCTTAGCGTGCGTGATTATTTAGAAAATCTTTCAGTGAAACTATACAAGAAGATCTTTAAATTTAACATTTAGTTATACATAAGCAAGCCAACAGTAATCGAATGGATTTGAAATTGAATGCGGTTGATTTTCTTCAGGTAAATCAAAATTAATGAACATGTCAATTGCAGGATTTCTCGACTACCGGTACCAAGGATATTTAATAAACGCTAAACTTTACAACAGGTTGGCGTGACATCTCCAAGAACTTTGAAGTTGTTGCCAAGTCAGTCAGGAAAGGGACTCCAAAAGGTACGCTGGTACGGTACGAGTGCTTCGCGATGAAAAATTTCAATCATTCATCAAATGTTCCCTAATCACTTTTTCAAAGATTGCAGTTGGCGATCACGATGGCATTCTACATTGTTTTAATGTGAAGCAAGGGGACATTAATGTATGTAAAGCATAGGTCTTTTCTGAATATTGATATGTAAATATATACTAATCTATGACTTTTCTGTGTGTGTGTGTGTGTGTGTGTCAGTATGCATTCAAGACCCTGCCGGGTCCAAAAATAAACGCATTGAGGCTGGGAGGTGCAGTTGGAACTGTCCAGGATAAAATCTTCGTCAGTTGTGGCAATGAAGTTCGAGGATTCAACAAAAAAGGAAAGCAGTTTCTTGGATTTGACACTAATCTTACAGAAACGATTCAGCAAATGTAAGTGCTTATATGTGAAAGAAAATGTGTATATAATATTACTAAAAATATACTAGTATATAAAATGTCTGCACATCAACATGCGGTAATTATTTCATCTTTGTTACTGTGAGTTTTTAAGAAAATAGCAGTTATTGCAGTTATGGCTATCAATACTGAACATTTCTGCTATTCTTGTGTAAATTTTAAAGGTGCATTAGTGGAAGCGATTTGATGGTCTGTGGTAGCTTCGTGTACAACCATTTTGTGGACTGCCGCGATGCAAACTATTTTCTGGCTGGTGATAAAATCAACGATGTGTTGTGTTTGTCCCGAGAGAAATCTAGCTCTCTCGTTCCAATTTTGGCATGCCAAGATCGCGTTCTTCGAGTTTTAAAGGTGTTTGTTGCTCATGAGATTAATCATTTGAACTGGACTTTAAATTTTTGAAATGATAAATTATTTGTATTTATTGCAGGATTCACAGCTTGCCTATGAGTCAGAAGTGCATGGATCTCCTGTTACTCTTGGCTTGTGTCAAGGTGACGGAGGTAATGTCTTTAGTGGTTTAAAGATCTTATGAATTGAAAATAGTTTCGTTTTAGCTGAGCAAGTTTCATGAGTAATTCCTCTGAACATTTTTCAGGAGAGGATGGTAGTGAGGTGCTATTTGGAACTGCTGATGGAAAATTAGGACTGATTTCATTTGGTAAAACTTCATCTACACAGCATTGGATATTTGCCAATGAAAATAGCCATGGAGGTTATACTTTAGTAGAAGTATTTGTAATTTTCATTCAGTTTGAAATCCATGGCACGGATTGACCAATTGTGCATCGTTTTATTTTGCAGGAATTTTATGTTTCGATAACCATGACATCTTTGGCGATGGTGTTAAAGATCTTTTAGTGGGAAGGGATGATGGTTTAATTGAAGTTTATTCATATAATGAAGGCGACGCTCCAACGCTGAAATATTCTCATGTAAATAATTCTCACGTAACAAGACCTATGTAATTTTTATCGTTAATACATGTAAACATTTATTCCAGACTTGCAGTGAAAGTGTTACATCTATCCAAGGTGGATCCGTTTCTAACAGTTCTTATAAGGAAATAGTTGCTGCAACTTATTCTGGTAATGCTGAGCATGAACTTTGTACTCATGCAGTGATCTGCTAGGATATACTTTATCTCAGAAGAGCACAAACAAACAATTTTCCTTACCTTCATGATATTGAATCTGGAATGTGCTGTTGATAAATTTTAAACACTTTCTACATTATGTAATTCAAAATCCTACTAAAAACGGAGCTGTTGCAAATATATTGTCTGTAAATTAAATCATCTTTTCTATTTTCTTGGATGTCAGGCTGGGTTGTGGGACTTACATCTGAACCTTTAGACAAATTCCATGGGCTGCAATCAAATGCTCATGCTATTTCTAAGGAAGCAAAACAAAAAATCGCTTTACTTAGGTATGCTTTCAGCAAATTTGCACAAAGTAAAATGTTTCACCTTTCACGTAATGTCTGAGCACTAAAACCACTGTTTGTAGTTGCAATTTTGATGTGTCACTTTCCGTCACTTGCTCACTGATATTTATTATTTTTATATTATCCTTTTTTTTTTGTTTTTGCTGCATTTGTTAGGTTTTATTTCTGGCTTTAATTTGGTGCAATCAGAAGCATCCTCCAGCAGTTCAGACATTAATTTTACCACTGTACGGAATGTGCGTTTCAAATTGCAATGTTTGAAGTATGATTTAATCATTACCTGTTCTTGCATGTTGTAATTTGTTTAGTAAATTCCAGGAAGTAATTTTTTTTTAAGAAATGAATTGGACGAACTTCAACGTAAAGTGTCAGTCGAAAAAGAAAAATTCCAAGAAACTGCGCTTGAAAAAGGTGGTGTTTCGGCAACTGTACCTCTGAACATAAGTGATAAGTTTCTTCTTTGTCAAGGTGATGCCTCATATTTGTTATCATTGGAGACAAACGTCGCAATTGATCACATTTTGCTTCAGGTTAGCAACTTTTGTTTTGTTATCGAATATTACACATGTAGTTGTTTTAAATTAATTGTATGTATTTATCAATATGTTTGCAGAGCAATGTACCACTTGACTTACTCGATGTGGAAAAAAATTCTGCTGTTGTAAGCTTCAGCAAATGTGACCCAGAGGTGCTTATTTTTTGTAATGTGTTAATATGAAAATTCATTTATAAATGATATCTTTCGTTCTCAAACTACTATTTGGTTTGAATAGTCTGGCAACTTTCTTCTGGCTACATACCGTTGCCAAGCAAATACAACCCGTTTAGAAGTTAAAATCCGTACCATTGAAGGTCAACATGGAATGTTACGAGTGTATGTGACACCTAGATTGCAACCAAAATGTTGTCAGGTCCGGGAGTATCAAATCAAGCCATTGTCGCTGCATCAAAGGACACATGCAGTTGATGAATCTGGGTACAGATGAATTTGCTTTATTACCAAAACACTGTTTTTCGCCAAACATTTTGTTGGCCTAGTTCTGATTTTTTGCCAGTTTTGTAACATAAAATTGTAAAATGTAGTTAGGAAAAGCTACTTTTACTTTCGAAGATATATTCTGAATGAGCAAAGTTTGGCGAAACAGTAGGCTCTACTTCAATAGCTTTTACAATTATTTTGCATCTACAAGTATTGAATTCTGAGTTTATTTGTAGACCCATGAACACCTTGACTCTAAGAGGACCATTTAGTTTGGCTGAAATTCATTCGTGGGTAGTATTCTGCTTACCAGAATTGCCAGAGAGACCTCCGGCAGAGAACCTCGCTATCTACACATACATCTCTACATTCTTGCGCACCAAACTGCACTGTACATACAAGTGAGTGACACATTTGGTTGCAGCATATTTTGATCATTCCTGCATAAACCTATTGCTTTTTTGTTTTAGAAAAGGGGAGGCAATATTTAGATCTGAAAATCTATCCATAATTTCAATACTGAAAGACGTATTGACAAAAGAGGCTACGAAGAAAAAAATTCGTTTGGACATATCTTGCGGTAAGTTGCAAACTAAAGCTGCCGATGTCCAAATATCAATTTATTTTTTCTTCATTCTGTTTTGGTGAATAATCAAATAGCCATTCACTGTTCGTGTTTAGTCCAAAATATTGAACAGTTTTGGATTAGACATGCATTTGAATGGGGCAAGGGACTAAACCTAACATGTTCTCTTGGTGCGTTTTAATTAGTGTTAAATCTATTGTTTGTTGCTATTAAAGATGTAAATGAGGACAGCATCGAACACACCCTTCGCCTGATACATCCATTTTTGGAATACCAACTTCAGTTGGCAAGGAAAGTTCAATTGATTGAGCCACTGAAAGTATGAATCCCTGGCAGTTCTTAAAAATTAATTTAATTATCTGTTTCTAATATTTGTCATTTCCCTGACAGGAGCTGCAACTAAATGAAGGAGATGCCAATTTTTTGACACCTGAATATGATGAAATTCTGCAGAAATCTTCTGATCTGCTTGAAGAGTACAAAAGGCAGCCAAGCCATTTAGAGCGTCTATATGGTAATTTAATTTCACTGTAGAGATTTAAGCTCCTTTAAAATTCGAGTAAGATTTTGCAGTTATTGTTTTTTTTCTATAGGCATGATCACTGATTTGTACATTGATAAGTTCAAGTTCAAGGGAATGAATTTTAAGAACCGTGTGCCATCCTTGTTGGAAATGTTGGATAACTACAATTTATCAGCATTAATAGATTTCTTTCATTCGGTTGCTTGATACCTCAATATTCCTGTAAGTCATTTCGAAAGCATTTTATTTATCACAATGAACATATATAAACAATTCTTATAATTCTTGTTTTATTGCACCGATTCATAAGTTCATGTGCAGTCAAACTTGAAATGGTACATAGAAGAAATTAAATTTGAGATTGAATAACTTGCAATGAAAGGTTAAAGAAATTACTTCTTAGAAAAAGGTAATTCAATGCTAAGAGAAATGCCAGATTGCAACTATGAAGAAATTATAATTTAATAATTTATCTGAATTATGCTAATGGTTGCTAATCTCAGTTTTTAATCATAATTACAAAAGAATGCTGCAATAACCAACTTGATTTGCATCATCAAAGGTAGAAGTTAATCTGTCCCAAAATATTTCTGACCAAAATGATTGGGAGCAACTGGATGTATCTCTGATGTTAGAATCGTCATTCCAGGAAATGCACTGATCACGCATCGGGCAGCTGGAAAATATTATACGGATGATTTGACTAGTTTCAGAAATACACTCAATAAGACCAACTTTAATTTAAATTTATAAAATGGAAGACAATGTGGAAAATTTTATAGCTAATTTTAGTTTGTTTGAATGGAGTTTCATATCTACCGATGTACTAACCGTGAGGGGTGCAGAACAGATTCAAAACGACAATGCTGTCTTCAGGCACTCCATGCTCCTTTAATATCTTCACTGCTTTAATCATTGTATTTCCAGTACCTGAACCACGTAAACATAATTTTCGCATATGTACTTTACCAAGAAATACCACCAATTTATTGGAATATGACTTAACTTACTCATGATAGGATACATCAGAAGAACCTTTCGTGTAGAAATATCATCGGGGAATTTTGCATATACCACCTTGGCTTCGTGAGTGTCTTCGTCACTCTGGATTAGAATTTTACCAATACGTATCGAGCGACAACAGTCTCTTAAGCCCTGCTCCATCGCTTCACCTAACCATGGCAATAAATAAATTTTCATCATAAGTTTGAGCTCTGGTTGCGGTAATTATTTCTACTTCACAAACCTTACCACTTCTCACAATGCTGACTCCGCAATTTCCTTTTTCATATTTAAGGCCTTCGAACTCACAGCCTGCGAGTACGTATTCACATACATATGAAAAGAATAAGTTTGAATGTTAAACAACTAAATTGGTATGAGCCAATGCTATTGGCTGAATCAAATTGTTTGTTTAATTTTGAAGCTTACTGTTAGTTCTACCAATTGACAGGGTTTTCACTTGAATGTTTTGTTTTATAACTCATTTTTAATTTTCACTTAATTGATCTCAAGTTCAAACCAGTTTTTAGCATTTTAGTCATCATTGTTTATGTTTTGCAAAGCTGTTGTGCCATCCAATCTCATGCTGTGTACAAAAACAATGAATACCAACCCATTTATTTTAGAAACAATTGTGGATCCCTGATAGCATGATATCATGCTGATAGTATTCCAAAAATCCCGTTAAAATTTTGGGTCAGTTTATTTACTATTTAGGCATTACAGTATGTAATATGAGAAATGTCGTGTGGTTTTACCCGTAGGTGTGGTCACTGTAATTTTACTGTAAGGTAGCTGATTTAATCCTTCTTCCACCACCAGCCTAATCTGTAAATTACAATTATCAAGATCTGATCACGCGTTATCAATTGCAACCAATCGATACATATACAAGTAATTGTATTTATACCAGTCTGTCGGCGTAAAATACGAAGTCACTTCTATCAGTATTTCTAATTTTCATAATGGATACATGAAAAATAACAAATTTCATTAGCTTGTTCAGGCCTGCTCTTACATCAGCTGAGGATCAGCTATGAACATATGATTGTAAACGAGAATAAATTATAGCCTGCTTACTTATCCCGCAATATCGTCTGTAGTTCCCTTATCTGATCGTTCATATTCATTACTTTCACGTTTGGACCAAATTCATCAGGAGAATATTTGAGAGGGACATTAGCAGTCTGTTTGATGATATCTGGTTGCGCCATGTCGTTATTTTCACTTCTTGACCTAGACCTCGAGGTTAGTCGCCTAGCTCTTCCTTCTTTTCGGCTGTGTGCCGTCGACTCCATTTATCTGACATTTGTGATGAATTCAATGACACTTTCCAGAAATTGATTTTAGTTCTTTTGACCTGATATTTGACTTGTGATAAATTCTATTTTGATTGTTTACATAGCGTTTTCTGACGTACATGTAATGCAACGACGCATCATTTCTTTCATTCGAGTGACTATGTTTAATATATTTAGAATTTTTCAATCAGAAAAGTTAGTTTATAAAAATTTAAATGTAATAAGAGCTATGTAACTTTGAAAATGGAATAATAAATTAATTGCAATGACTTTAAATGTGGAAAAAATATATTGCAATAGGTATGGTTTCCATAACTGGACTCTAGATGGCGACACCTGTCCCTTGCCGAAGATGGCTGCCTTCTTGAGGATGGGCTCTTCAGCTGGGTTCAATATTTATTTAAATTCGGCAAGGTTAAGATGTTTACAGTATTCATTAACAACTTCAAGAACGCGCAAGGTAATGCCAGATTTTTTTCTATCAATTATACAGTTGACTCAAGTTGCATGGCAATGCCTCAAATGGTGGTGCCACATAGCCCATTTGCATGTACAGTACTGCATTGAAAATGAATGGTAGACCTACTTACGCGTGTACATGTTTCATAGATGGTAGAATTTTGATTAGGACAGTGAGATAATTTTCTCTATTGCTGTAAGTTTGCATAGCCTTTACACAAACGGAATAACTGCTTGGACGACATACTGTATGTGTACATAATAAGCTACATTACGTGCATATATACAGTACATGAACTAAAACAGCTAGTGCAAAAGGATACATCAAATTGTCCTTCCCTTTGATTTCGCAATAGGTTTAAAAATTTTACAGGTCTTCAGTGTGTACCCACAGCACCTATACACGTTGTATAGCAAACATCTGACTGTATCCAACTGTTGACTGCAGCTTGCTCTGATTTGGCTAAACTCCATCGTAGCAAAACTCAGTTTTCACCCAAATTAGAAAGTGTTTTTTTTTTGTCTTGGTTATTTTTATTTCAGCTAAAGAAGAGACACCATTTGCACACGACACATCTTTGAACTTA
Organism: Cylindroiulus punctatus; assembly: GCA_034695085.1. NCBI lineage: Eukaryota > Metazoa > Arthropoda > Diplopoda > Julida > Julidae > Cylindroiulus > Cylindroiulus punctatus. The sequence continues at coordinate 11,848 of JAQFYZ010001625.1, forward strand.
CCAATGTATTCATAATCTGTTTTATAGATTCATACATTCCTGTATTCGTCGCCATCGAGGGCGAGGAAATTCATTCGAACTGCGGGTTTGTTCCAAAAGGCAGGTTTTGCATGGGCGTGCTTTGTTAGCTAATAGGCTCATGAATGCATTGCCATTTTATTCTCATTTAAGGCCGAGTAAAAGTTGTGGATTTGTGTTTATAAAAACCAGAAACAATTACAGGAAGCTTTGGTTCGGCAGTGTTTTCACCCTGGTGTGTCCAACCTCAATAGAGAATCCATCGGAGAACTTGAGCCGAATACGAAATTGACAGGATGGGAAATGATAAAGATGATGATCAAATACATTTGGCCTCCAAATGATACAGCTTTGAGAGCAAGAGTTGTCCTTGCTGTAAGCCTGTTAGCGGGCTCCAAACTGCTCAATGTCGAGGTGCCGATCATTTTTAAACAAGCGATTGACCATCTCAATGACCATACGGGGAATGCATTGGCATTAAGTGATCCTGCAAATACAGTTTTCACTGTAGCTGTCACTCTCCTTATTGGCTGTAAGTAAACCACAGGTATTCAAGAATTATTTGTTTGAATACTTTGTGTTTTATTGATATTATGAAATGATTTTCATTGGCAGATGGCGCTGCACGCTGTGGAGCATCACTGTTCAATGAGCTCAGAAATGCAGTTTTTGCAAAAGTAGCCCAAAAATCAATTCGTGAAGTTGCCAAAAATGTGTTTTTGCACCTTCATGCTTTGGATCTGAGTTTTCATTTATCAAGACAAACTGGCGCATTGTCGAAAACAATAGACAGAGGGTCAAGGTATGATACTTATTTTTATTAATTTTGTTTTAGCAAAAAGTACTTGCAACTTATTTTAGTTTTCTTTTTCCCATGATTTCGTTTTAGTGTATTATGTCAAGAATTACTGATGCTTGCATTTTTGTTTTTCAGGGGAATAAATTTTGTTCTTACAGCATTAGTTTTTAATGTTGTGCCTACTATATTTGAAGTAGGATTAGTCAGTGGAATATTGGTGCGTTGGATATAATGCTTCTACCATATAAACCTACTCAATTTGATTCCTGTTGACTTCAAATTGTTCCTCAATTATTTCTAGTATTATAAATTTGGAGGTGAATTTGCTGCTGTGACAATTGGTTGTATCGCGGCATATACCTTGTATACATTGAGTGTCACTCAGTGGAGGTAAATTCTATGAAATCACTTGATTACTGAATATTTTTAATTCCCAAAAATAATAATGTAAAAAATTCTTTGTTGCTGACCTTGATTTTTCCAATTTCAGGACCAAATTTCGCATTCAAATGAATAAATCTGAGAATGAAGCTGGCTCCAAGGCCATTGATTCCCTTATAAATTATGAGACTGTTAAGGTGCACCATATAACATATTGGGAAAATAAGAATATGCTAGAAATGATGCTAAAACGTTTTTTTTTTCTAATTTAGTATTTCAACAATGAAAAATTTGAGGCAGAGCAGTATGATCGACTGCTCAAAAAGTATGAAGAAGCATCATTAAAAACAAGTACAAGTTTAGCATTACTTAATTTTGGCCAGAATGCAATTTTTGGAATTGCTCTTTCAACTATAATGGTGTTGGCCAGCAAGGGAATCATGGCCGGTGAGACCATCCTAATGCATACATGTCTGATGTCATCAATACTAATAGTAGCGATGGAAACTACTATGCATGCATGTTTCCATCATTGATCAAAGATTTCTTTGACATTTACTTTTCCTTTATTTTTTTAGGTACCATGACAGTTGGTGACTTGGTCTTAGTAAATGGTTTGCTGTTTCAGTTATCATTGCCTTTAAACTTTTTGGGTTCTGTGTACCGTGAAGTGCGACAGGCCTTAATAGACATGGAAACAATGTTCGTTTTGATGACAGTACCACCAAAAATACAAGTTAGCTGAACATATCTCACACTATTATTATTTTTGGCTGTTCCTTTTGCTTTTAAAATGTTTAAAATTAATAAAATGTGTATATATTTTTAGAATCAACTAAATGCTAAAATTTTGAACGTCACTCCTCCTGAAACGACCATTACATTTGAGAATGTCACATTTGAGTATGTCAAAAACAACCCAATTTTAAACAACATAAGCTTCACTGTTCCTGCAGGCAAAAAAGTTGCAATTGTTGGTGGCAGTGGTTCAGGGTAAGGTCTGTAGAGACACAAGATTACATCGTGTCTTGATTGCTAATACTGATTATGGGCGTTTAACTTCTGCAACTTTGCTGCAATGGATTTTTTCTATCATCAGCAAGTCAACTATCGTAAGACTCCTCTACCGGTTTTTTGAACCCCAGAAGGGAAAAATCTTAATCGGTGGCCATGACATTAAAGATGTCAATCTCACAAGTTTAAGAAAAGCTGTTGCTGTTGTTCCTCAGGTGAATGTTATACATACCCTTTAGCACAAAAAGTATTTCGTATAGTCACTTTTATAATCACATATTAATTGTCGTGCATCATTACCTCTATAACAGGATGCTGTTTTGTTCCACAACTCGATATATCAAAATCTACACTACGGAGATCTACATAAAACTGCAGATGAAGTTATGGAAGCTGCAAAAATGGCTGAATTACACCAATCGATCATAAGTTGGTCGAAACAATATGAAACACAAGTTGGAGAAAGAGGACTAAAGTTGTCCGGTTTGTTCTTTTGAACATAACCTGACAAAGTTTTAATTATTATCGTTGATGCTAATTACAAAATGTCACCAATTTCATTCCCAGGAGGAGAAAAGCAGCGAGTTGCAATTGCAAGAGCCATTTTGAAATCTTCCCCAATTCTTGTTTTTGATGAAGCGACTTCATCGCTAGATTCCATCACAGAACATGTAAGTACATGATCATTGGGGGATATGGAATGATAAAAAAGTTTCTCAGTCCTTGTGATTTAAAAGATTTACATGTTGACAAATATTATGAGCCTAAAATTGAAAATAGAAATTATTCAAAGAAAATGAGTGCAGTTGCTCAACAATATTTTAATGCGGATCAATTTTGCTTCAGAACATTATGACTGCCCTAAAAAGAGCAACACATGGGAAAACGTCCATTTGCATTGCCCATCGCTTGTCAACTGTTGTGGATGCAGATGAGATATTGGTACTGGATGGTGGCAGAATAGTGGAACATGGAAATCACCATTCACTGCTAGCCAACCAGAACAGTTTATATACAAAACTTTGGGAACGACAGCACAGTGCTGTTTTGGAAGAGAGTATTGGGAAAGAAGAAGCATTAGAATCTTAGCAGGTAATATTAGGTTTAAAAAATTGCTATATCACCCATCTGTTTAAATCTGTTAAGAAATATTTATTTGTCAAGATGCTAAATCAGTTTTGTAAATTTGTATTAGCTTTATTAGAAAAAAATTCTATAAATTCAAGTTATTTTCTGTTGATATTTAAGTGGTAGATTCTCAAAATAATTTCGTTTGCTGATTCATAAGTTTCAAAGAAAATTTTCTTTTTTCGAGCGTCTTTTAAAATTAAATGCTCATCCTTAAAACACTGGCATTTAATAAATGCAAAAGTACAAAATATATTAACAGTATGTACATGCACAACATTTTACAAAAAAATCACGAGTCAGGCAAATGATCTGGTGACCACTTTGGCAACGACTCCACTGATGAAGAGCCAACACCTCGCACTTAGTCCATCTGTAATATTAAAAATACCCATATTTTCGTTAAATAAATGTGTAATTTTATGTTTCAACGAGCAATATTTCTAACCTCTATTTACATATTATTTTTTTTTCTAATTTTTTCTAAAAAAATATTTTTTTAGGCAAGGATTAGTAGAATCATGGGTAAATATTGGCTAAGTAGCAGGCCATTATTTCACAAAAACCCTGCAAGTTCAAAAAATTACTTTCCATTGATGCATTATTTTCTAAAAAGAATGCCAAGCTCCATGTACAATGTAGAACCTTGGCTGTGGATATGGTAAGCCTATATAATAGAATTATTTTCTAACTTACAAGTTCCATTCATGTTTGTTAATAATAGAGAATCCAGAGGATATATCAAGTGAGGCTGAACTTCAAGAACTTGTACAGATCCATACTGCCACATTAAGTACAGTATTATGAGCACCTAAAGAAAGTTTTTATACATCAAAGCAATGCCAGTGATGATGGTACACTATGCCTGAAAGGATTGGCATGCAATGAGAGTAAGAAGTTGAAAACTGCCCATTGTGAGTCAGGTTCATTGACTGATTAATGAGTGATCTGCTGCTGTTTCAATTGCACTGTGAGACATAATAATGTATACATACACATAATGCATACAAGACCAAATTTGCCGAAAATTTCACCTTCGCACGCAATGTTGTGCGTAACTGATCTGTTTGAAGAAAAAGATGGGTTCAATTGATGAGAAAAAGATAAGTTGAAGTGCTAGCATAGTTGTCGTAAACGTACTTTGATTTGTTAATTCTGTTGTCACTTTGTTGATTTTTCTTTGAATCTTAGCATATTTTGCAAACTCATCTACCATACTAACTGTGGCCAATTCTGCCTTCAAATCAGCAATCTGTCGTCTCAGGTGACTTTCTGATTCAGTTTCTTGATAAAGTATTTGCAGTACCTACACATAATCATGAGTAAATTCGTGTATGTAAATAGGAATGTAAATAAAACTGCAGTCACAAAGGGCCATAAACAACCCATATTACATGCCCCGAAGTCTTTATACTGTTTATATTTTAGAGGGCACTAATCACCCTATGGAGGTTTAGATTTCTCGATCATAGGTGACCTGTGATCATAGCAAGGGCCGATATATTGGATTTATCGCCCTTGGTGTCTTTTTACAAATGTACGTGTAGGAAGCTCACCCAATTTACGATGAATGGTGCAAATGCTAATACATAACTCCAGCATGTTGTCATCCAAAATAACAACGAATCAGCCATGTCTTCAAATGTTTACTTTTGAATATCGAAAATTTGATCAAGATTTCTAATTTTCAATGAACAAATTCATTTGGTAGTTGAGGAATTTCAGTTTTTGTTACGGCCAATTCAGATCGTCAATGTATCGTCAATTCAGATACTGTTTAGGGTTAATACGGAATGAAACGGGTTGTCAACAAAGTAATTACGAACAAACAGATATTTCTGTATCTTTTCAGATGTTTTTGAAGAGCAACTTTTTAGAAAACAATTAAAATGACAACCCCCACCACCAGGGGCGCGCCAAAAGTGGCATCCATTTTATAAAACAGTTTGCTCACTAGATGGCGTCTGCTTCTGTGATCCGATTGGGTATTTTCAGGGCCTCCTGGTATTTTAAACCTGGCAACGGTTGAAAGGATAGAATTTGGGAAAACGGCACTTCTTTTGAATCATTTGATGTTGGTTGAAAATGAGGAAATCATCCGTGTCAGCAATGTCTACACCTCGGCGTGTTCGCTGCGATGGTGCCAATGCCATGGTGCCACCCAGTTTGCAAAGAAGGTAATAAGATTGTTATATAGTAGCGGTAGAATGGAATGGACAAACGTAGGGCTGTTGTTTCCAAAGGTTGCAGTTTTGCCTTTGATTCTGCTGAAAACGATATAGGCGATGTTTGCCGACGAGTTACATTATGTGGATTAGTTAGGTTAGGTTAGGTCAGGTCAAGGGGGGTTGGGTTCCAGGGGGAATGGGGGTCACAAGTAAAATAACAATGTTTTCAAAAACAGCAGCCTTTGAAAACAACAACCTGGACTGGCTAATTTCAATCAATGAATTGTGCATAAAGTGTAATTAATTTCTTATATTAATTGCATTGTAGGCTGAGCCGCCAGAGCATTTCCAGTGTGTTAAGCCGGCGTTCCAGCATTCAGGAAAATAAGAAGGAGACTAAACCACCGAATGATCGACAAATTCTGCAGAAGAACCTGAAAGTTTTATCCATAGTATGCAATGTCAATTAAGTCTATAATTTGTTTTTGCTCAGTATTTAAACCTTTTTAAATATTCATTGGATGACATTTCTGTCTCTGTTGTAGTACCTGAGCGAGAATGGTTATGTACATCTCGGAGCTCCATACAGTTTACAGAGAATTTTGAATTCGCCATCAATACGAGACGTTTCCTGTGTATTTCAGGTATGGTAAAGAAAAATGTAGGTTTGTACCGTACAAGATTGTTGCTATGTGGTTGTATTTGTGATTTTGAAAGAATGGGGGACGTCCAAGATTTTATTGCCGCAATTTTATAATTTTTAAAGGAATTTGACGTATTATTACCACGTGTGCAATAAAGTACCTTTTCATCTGCAGACATGTTTAATAGTTTTACATTTTTCATCATTAACAGTTTCTAATTTCCAAGTTGGGTATTGATTATCTGAGAGATAAGAAATTTGAAGATGAATTTCCAAGAATTATGAAGCTGCTTCTCTACCCATATATCATTTCTAAACGTCAACTGCAGGCAGTTGGATCTATGCACAACTGGCCATCCATTGTGCATGCGTTGAGCTGGCTCTGCAACCTTAATAAGGTAAGAACATAAGTATGCTGTGTAATTTTATGGCTTATTTAATATCCCCTGACATTACTAATGCTTGTAATATAGGCTAGCAAAGCAAATGATGACGATCCATTGGATTTTCTTAAGGATACTGACGAGAACATGCTAAAATATTTAGTAAGTAAGTTAGGCTATGTTAAAATATTTTCCATTTTAAAACGAAATTACCGCAAAATTAATAATTTTGCATAATAATGCAATTATAAGCTAAGGTAAGTCCCTTTATTTCTATGGAGGCCCATCTGAATAAAAAGGTGTGCAACACCCAAAAAGCATTTCCATAATTAGTTTTATGGGCTTCCTCATATGCAGTGCTTGTATAAAGGTGACCATGATCAGTATTGTTTAGTACACTTCATTGTTTAAAACTTAGGGATTTGAAGTGGATATGCAAGCTTACAATGCCTACCTAATGGGGGAGGATGATTATACCCAGATTGACAAGGACATGTGTGGTAATTGCTAATTTAAACATGTTATATATTATCATATTTGATGCATTTCATGTATTCATTAATCTTTCTCTCTTTTTACATTGCAAACTTTAGATAAATTACCACAAATTTTGGGAATGGATAAGGTCAAGGAGTTAGATGAACAAATGGAATTTTTGTCTGAAAAGGAGGAGGAGCGGGACAAATTAAAGGTTGACATTTTTTAAATCATATTCATTAGACATCGAAATTCCAATAATTTTGTATATGATGAGTAGCAGTAAGGACTTTGGGTAACATTCTTTCTTGTCTTTATAATTAATATATTTCAGGAAATATATGAGACTACTCAACGACAGAATATGTTACTCACTGCTGATAGTAATAAACTGGTGTCTTATGTCTGCGAATTGGAAGATTTTGCGTCCAAAATAGATGTGCGTGTATCTAACTTGACAGAAGAAGGAGTGAATCTAAGTAATTCATGATAGCTTTGATAAGTTATTATGTATTCTCCATTAATATCTTGAACAGAATTTTCAGTTTGTTCCTTTCAATTTCAGAAAATGAGCTAGATCTCGTCAAGATAGAGGTTGATGATAAAGCCAACATAATTGCCAATCAAGGAATTACAGTTCAAGAAGTGGAAGCATTGAAAGTGATTGCAGATAATTTGAAATCACAAATGGTTGAGTGCGAGGATGTCCTTAACAAGTTGCAGGCTGAAGTGGTGACAAGTGATGCGACACTGCAAAAAGAAAAGGATGAGGTGAGTGTTAAGCCCACGAAGAAAAACTATCGTTTCGTCTATTTGATTCTGTTGATAAAATAATTTATCATTTGAAAATTTTCTTATAATGGAAGGCTAAGTGAATTAGTTATCCACTTGATATTGACTTTATTGTTTGTTACAAAAAGAGTTCATGTCACTTGTCTTATTAATTACTCCTCCACAGTTATTTGCTGTCATCGAAGAATATCACAGCATTGCTAGAGATTGTAATTTAATACCAGACACTGCATGCAACGCTCAAGGATACAACTATGCTATACATTTGCCGAAGCCAGAAGAATCAGAAAGTGGTACATCTAATATTGACGACATCACGAGGCGCTTGAAACTGATCCTGAAGCAATGGAAAGAGTCATCGCGTGAATTGAGAGCTCAAGAAATGAAAGCCATGGAGGATGTTCAGCATGTGAGCAAATTTTTGTTTTGTGCTGGTATTTGAAATATGATTAGGGTCGTTAAAGTGGGTGTTGATAACTATGCAATTCTGCATCGTAAGTATTCGCTTTATGCAGCTTCAAGACATATATGCATCCAAAGTTGAGGAGGTTCATTATTTGGAGGCTAAGATAAAGCGACAAAAGGAGGCGACCGATATTGTTAAACAGGCAAGTTCATATTTACAGTGTTGAAAGTCAGGAAAGGGTGAAATTTGACAACCTATTATTTTGAGTCTTCAGCTGTGGGGATTTTATTCTACCACATTTGGACATAAGGAAAATTTTGGTTGTTGTAATGCATGTACATGTATCTTCTATACTAAAGAATTCTAATGTAGGTCCATTACTACTTGATTCTCAAAACTTTTATTACCCACAGGACTGTGCTGATGAACTTCATAAACTTAGAGAAGAAACTGCTAAAATAGAGGAAGATATCATCAAATTGAATTTGCGCAATAAGGGTGCCTATGATATCGAGGCTTTGCAAAAAACTAACATAGACCTCCACTCTGAGTTAGTGATGATTTATTTTGCTAGCAATGGTACTGATTAACTGTGCACTATGAATGTGCTTGCTTCATTCCATACATTCTATATTTAGGGTGATTCAACTTGAAGAAAAGCAACGAAGTAGGGAAATTGAGGTCAATGAGTTTTTGCTAAAATTTTGTGAGATAGTCATTAATCACAAAAATGCTGTTGAGGTAAGACACTTGAAAGCCAACGTGACTGCCCTGCTCGTGTACTTGGTGTTCAATTCTTCTTTCTTAAATATTTCAGGACCGAATATTCAGATTTCAGAATTTCATCACAAATTGGTGCAATGAAATGGAGAAAGACAAAGTAAGAATTTATGACTTTAAAAAAATGCGAGATAAACTAAAAATCGATGAGGTCAAAAGAGAGGTCGACGAAATGATAGCAAAGTGTGCTGCCATGAAATGAAATTTTGAATGTTTGCACTGTTTTAAATAAATACTGATTTTCTTTCATAATTATATTCAAATAAAGTTATTAATATTCACATTATTGGCTGATGTTTTATCCAAAAATCAAGCGCAATTTTTGTTAAATTCGGGAAAGTATACGGTCTATCATCAGCTTAATATCCTTACGAAATTTTCTATTGGGCATTTATCGCAACTGTCGTTATGTTGTGCTAAGTGCCTACTACAGTACATCATTACTTTTTAAGATTATTCCTTCCGTTTGATAGGGCTTTCTTATATTCCGAAAGTTTCAGCAAAAATTTTAATTGATCGATATGCGACGATGAAACTTGCTATACAGTGTATATAGACAAGCTAAAGGTCACTAATTTGGTAATGCAAGGATTGCGATTTTTGATATTCTGTAACATTCCAGTCAACCTGAAAAAATACTATGAGTCTATGACCTTGTTTGTTCAATAGAAAATCTTCTGCTGACCAAATGTCAAGGTAATAATTGATATTGCTTGAACGGAACAAAGATCACTGGGGATTGAATTGAGCATTTGAGTGCTGACAGCCACTGACTGGCGAGTGGTAGTCGTCCAGTATGGTGGTCTAGCAAGCCCCTGATATCAAGCGGTTCTTTTCTGTTTATAGACGTGTTTGGGTGTATTTTGTAAATCAGGATGGAAAAAAAGAGCGAAGTTGATGATGAAAAAAGCCTAAAAGGTAAGAAGGTTTTTCTCATAAAGCCCACAGATATCGCTAAAATCTTTGGGATTTATAGTATAGGTTTGCCAAACCTACATGTACCTTGCCAATAAATTTGGAAAATAGAGCGCCATGGCTGTCAAATAAGTTTTTCCGGTAGTACACAATATGCCAAAATTTAAGGGCTTGGTGTTTCTTTTAAAAGCCCCTAGATGTCGCTAAAATCTCCGAAATTTGTCAGGCACATCACGTGCGGTGTAATTACTACTGTGAGGTTGAATTTTGAGTGGGAAATGACACTTCACTCCGCGGAAA